>NCKV01000732.1:0-14245 GCA_003675905.2 Leptotrombidium deliense
ACACTGTTCAATGTAATTTCAAACCAAACGTTCATCGAAAAAATTTTTTTAATAGTTTTATCCCAAATATAATAATTACGGCTGAGCATTAGTTTGAACATGTCAATCAAAAAGCACCTAAGTTTACATGATTGCTAATGAAAACTAAGCTTTTATTGTTTTTGACAAACTTTACTGATCAAAAATGATTTGTGGCGCACTAGAAGATGTTTTTTATGGAAGTGTAAATAATTAATTTTTTACAATAGTTTATCCGAGTTTACGCCGTCAAGCTTTTTCCGCTTTAATTCGCAGCAGTCGATTTTGTTTCTCCCACACATTTCGCTAATTTCTTGGTACCGCTCTATTTTGTATTGAATAACTGTATTTAGTTTCACTATTTTCACTTTGCAATCAGTTTTACAACAGTAACTGTTTTTAAACAGTTTTACACAACAAATATAATATTTTTAATCTTTATTTAACTATCATTACTTTTGAATTGAATCTGATAATGAAAGTTTACGTGTAACTGCCGAATAATGTTCAATAGTCCATAACTTCAGTATGCGCATTACCTGATGAACGTTGTCTATCCTCATCTGAAGTGAGCTATTGTATCAGTTTTCATCGATAGTAAAACTACATACCGACAACCGATTCGTAACAAGTTCGCATACACTCCTCAACATCATTAGCGGTATAAAAGCATCGATGTCCACAATAAGCCAATGTTCGAAAGGGATTCAATCGTTTCCCTTTAGCTTCAACTTTCGAAGCAATCAGCAGAAATACTATAAATCGAATTTTAAGTAAACTTCTTTTCTTAATACTTATTTACATAAAATGAGATGTATACGCTTATAATTGCTCATTGAAACTTTGGACAACTAGTTTCACTGTTAAAAGATTCTCACAGATGGTTTTTAATTACAAACGTCAGCAATAAACGATTGCAATCGTAACTTATCTTCGATCAACATTAATCGTTAATCGAAATAACCTAACGGATTCATACATGTGTTCCATTGACAGCGCTAATAACGAATAATTCAACAAACATGGAAATAAATATTTTGTAACAATCATTTTATTCGTGATATTTAGACGATATATGCAATGTTGTGCAGTTACGATAATGCAACGCCTCTTAAATCAGCTTTGCAATACGCAAACTGACGAAAGTTGTAATAAACAGTTGTTTTTTGTTTGATTATAAGAAAACAAATAAACCCCTATTCATTCCCCAAATTAACATCGCCTTACGACTCAACTTCTTTAACTTGTTGCTAATTTGCTGGCTATTATGGCCTCTTCACCAACAGCGCTCAGAACTGTAACCTGCGAAAAAACGTTAACAACAAAAGTGTACAGATTACTTACGATAACACTGGCATCTGGCTTCTTAAACTCATCGCGAATTTTCGCACCAAGTTCTCCTTCTGGAATCTTAAGGTCATCTCTAGTGTCTCCTTTGTCAGTCATTAAGCTTGCAAAACCATCATCGCTTATGTCAATAAGCTAGTGAGTAGAAGTATAGTAAAAGTTGGTCGTAATACAAAAATACCTGTAGATCAGTACGAGTCACATTCGGCACATCAATGTTATGAGTAGAAGGACACAGATCTTCATACTTCTTCTGTGTGAATATATCCAAGCCAACCAAATGAACCTGTGAAAAAAATAAATTAACTTGCATGCAACATTGTTGTGCAATGTAAGAATTACCTTAGCGTGTCCGTGTTTTCCAGTCTTCGAAGTACTCATTTCTATTACTTTGCACGGTCGACCCTTAATCATCACATGGCCATTTTTACGTAGTGCCGAGCACTGCACAGGATATGTCGCCGAAGCACCAGCAGACGCAGATTGGTACTCGCTATCATCGCCTTCCATTCTTCCTCAATGTAGATTGCTGGTGTCTTCGAATGATTCTGTGAAACATAAGAAAATGTAACAAAACAATGCTGTCAGCAGCAAAAAAAAAATGAAACGCGTGCGAACTATACAAGGGAAGCCATTTTATGTTACATTTACAAGTTGCACATTCATTAAAAAATAATTATTAAATAACAGTAAATAAATTTATAAAGTAATAACACAGCTTTGAAAAAAATAATTAAAAAGTAAGAAACTTACTGAAAATAACTTAAGTGAATACTTACGATTAAGCAACGTGACTGCGAGTCGACTGCAATGCAAGCCTTTATTCGTTTTCCGCAAAATGCCGGCAACTGTTCCCTACATCCGGGGATCGGCTTATAACCACGCAAAGACAATTCAATTCATCAATATTATGTTTTTTTAAACGAAAAATTTCGAATGATTTGCTCATTTTAACAAATCTTTGCGTCATTACATTATTGCGTTATCAGCACTGCGCTTGTGGGTACATTCATTAACATTATGGAACATTAAAATTTTTATTTTGCAGCGGCAACTGTTAAGTTTTATCACTGAATATCACAAAATTGCTGTCTGCGAAATTTATTTTCACAACAGATGCGAATAACTACAGTCGACTTTATGATAAAAATCACAACTATTCACTGAAATTATATTACGCAGATACTCCTATGATAATTGATGGGAATCTGCACACTCTTATGCGAGTTACTGTGTGTGTAACTGCAATGAATAACAATCACTTAAGTAAGAAATCACTAATAACGTTTCCTTGTTTTTGTGCCCTCTCTAAAGCGTCGTTAAAACACTTAAAATCAACATAAGCCTCAATTGGTGACTGCGGTTCTCTATTTGCATGTGAAATCCAACGGCCACCATTGACTTCGGATTGCGCTGAATAAGTCACTGATGTGGTCGTTGTTGACGTGAACGTTGTTTGTGTATCACAGTCACCATTGTTATCCTTGTCTGCACAATGTTCGTCGCTCACATCAATCGTTAACTGTTCAAATGCTCTACGCTGTTTCTCGTTTTGTTCGTCCATTTTCCACAAAACTAAACGCAAAAAAGAAACGAGATTTACAAATAAAAAAACTGAAGTACGGACTAACGAATATGTGTGAGTGCGTGGCTGAAGAGGGCGTAATATTCGTTAAGCTCCCATCCCGAGCATTTCAACCCTCCAAAATGGAAGTGAGAAAAGTCCAGAAACAAACAGCGAACAGTGCGCTTTGTGTAAGGGGCGGTAAACGGCGACCTTTCTCATGCGATTGGCTGAAGCTTGCCGCTAGTAGCGCCACACTCGGCAGCGGAGCGGTCGACGCGTTCATTTCGTGTGCGGACGCAGTGTTCATCGAAACGAAGAAAGCTGAAAGCTTTAACAAAATTTCGCGTAAAATTTAGTTCAATTGAATCAATCGCAAAACAATGATTTGTATGTGTTTTGGCGGTGACGGCGAGTGACCGCACCGTGTGCGCGATGTGTGCGTTAACGGGAGTCGAGTGTGACCCGACTTCAAGTGTGGCGAACGAAGAACGCATAGAGTGCGAAGAATAGTGTGTATTTGTACGCGACGTGTGTTCGCCATTGCGAACGAACCACATTCACGCAAAGTGAACATAGTTCACGGAATACATATATGGATTTACAGTCAATATTGCATTTTGGAATAAACAAATATGTGAAATGTGTTGACCCGAATTTGATTCTCAGTGTTCTCTCGAAAAACGCGCAATGAACGAGAAAAGAAACAGTGAATTCAGTGTAAATGTGCTTTGAACAATGGTTCGAGAGACAAGACATCTATGGATTGGTAATTTGCCGGTCGATATTTGCGAAGACAGGATTAACGAGCACTTCAAAAGGTTAATAATTACCTTAACTGCCGTATTTCATTTGGCTTTCATTATTTTTTGTTGTAAAACTGTTGTAAACGAAACGCGTGTAAACTCCAATGTCGATGCAATTCAAACTGTGTTTCGTCTACATCCTTCCTTGGATTGAAGCCTTGGCAAACTTCAATCTATGCCTTTTGTTCTAAACAACGAATGAATCGCAAAAGGAAACGAATACGATGCGGTTTTTGTTTACCAAATTTGTCTCTGTTCGACCAGAATCGAACTGGAACATACTCAACTCTTCCATTGCTTTAGGAACATATTTTGTGTTGTGTGCATATATTCTCGTAACGCAACGGAATACGTTATATTCGGTGTTTAGTTTATGTTGACAGCGTTCAGAACGAGTGGGAAATGAGTTACACACAACAAAGCGAATTTAGTGCAGTGTTGTGTTTAGAAATGGGAATAAAAAATAGTGTTGTTTTGCAATGAAAGGCGGAAAGATAGGAAACGAATGGAAAGCAATGGAAGAGACAGTCGTACAGCAAAAATATGGATGCGCTGTGTTCGCAGCAGTCATGTATAATGCTGTGCTGTGTACACTGTGTGTATGTGTATATATGTGCTGGCAGTGTTAGCTGCAGTGAACGTATTGGCAGTGCTGTTGGTTGCCTGCCTTTCATTCGCAGTATTCGATGCATTGCTACTCGACTCGAATTGATTGTTCACAGCACAGTTGTGCTGCTGCTGGCATGGTTGCTCGTTTCAAGCATACATACACACTAATATCTGGTGTCTTGTGTTTCTTGTGTCGCAGCAGTGAGCAGTCACTCGTTTCTGCTTGCTCTGCTCTCGCAGTTCGCCAGTTCGCTGACTGTTCGCGTTCTCGTCTTTTGTTGAGAAATGCAAACACAAAAACAGAGAAGCAAATAACGAAGCGATACTGTGTGCGCCAATCGAGGCGCAGTTCAACCAATTTTGCTGAATACGTCACAAGAAGGTCGCAATCGACGAGAAGGCAGCGTTGGCAACACTGAGCTGTTCCTGAAGGCAATGCTCGCTGTGCACTCGTCTATAGCGATGGTTGCTTGCATCGCTTCTATCGCCTGTTTTTTTGTGCGCACTGTTAGCAGTCGCGACTTTACACACTCAAAGACTAACTTAAGTTTCGCAACGATTGCAGGTACGGAAAGGTGCAAAGCGTCAAAATTCTTGGTCGCAGTAAAAACGAGGAAAGCAACAACAACCAATGTCCGGCGGTGTGCGCCACAGTCGCATTCATCGATATTAGATCTGCAGAAAAGGCACACAAAGCAGAAAATAAAATCGAAGAGCGCACATTGTTCACAGACTACTACGAGCCGCCGGCCTCTTCGACCTCCACTTCCAACATTTATATTCACGAGAGTCGGGAAGACGCACTGCTTGTGCAGCGACCGGCCGCGAACACAGTCCAGTATGCGACTCAACAAACGAATCCCCGCTCTCAGAGGCATCCTACGAATCGAGGGTAAGTGTGCATTAAATATATATACATTGCATACACCGTGCTTCAAAAAACTTCAAAACTTGGAAGTTGGAACAAACCGTCTGCTTTGTTTTTATGACAGTTGCAAACGAAACTATTCATGTAGTGTGACGAATTGCGAGCCATTGTTTTTGTGCACATCGACAATCGGGTGTGTTGTGTGAGTTGTGCGCGAATGTGTGCCGATTGATGCGATCAAAGAATGGGTGTGGTGTGAGCCATAGAGTTGCGATCACTGGTCACCACCTAACGACTACAGTTAGCAAGCTCTGCTTTACATGTCTGTTTAACTCGAAACACGCTATTAATGTTGCAAATGTTTCTCCATTCTCTATTTTTGAATCGCACATTTATATAACTGTTGTGTCGTTGCTTGAAAGACGTGAGTTGCAGGCGAACACTGCAACTCGGGAAAGTAAAATAAAGCACAACTCACAAACGTTTCGTGAAGCCACACGTAGAACGAATGCACACACTTACTATACACTGTGCTTCTGCTTTCATTTTGTTATCGATCGTTGGCAGCGCAACAAACGCGAATCTGAATTGGCGAACAACACAACGTACAGATGCATACACATAGAATGTCTGTGTTTATTTTCATTGCAGTCGATACGAAAAAGAGCTGAGAATTGCGAAACACAAGACAGGCAATGCGAGCGAGTGTTGTGTAGAAAGAGCTTCTTTGGTGCAAAAGCAAAAGAAAGAAAATAAAACTTGTTTTTAGCGGAGCGTTTATTAAATATTAATAAAGGCGTTTTTGCTGCTAAAGTAATGCGTTGCGTTTCTGTTTCGTTGAATCGCAGATTGCCCGAGGATCGATTGTATGACAGGGAAAGAGTCGCTTGCAACTATGAACGAATGGTGGACAGAGATCCTCCACCGTACCTGAAGAGAGCTGTGACCTATCACGACGATGGCGAGTATGCAAACCGTAACAGAATTAGGGATCGCGCGTACGGTCGCACGGCGGCCAACAGCAGTTATTCAGATCCTCTGGAAAGGTACATTGATCACAACTAAACTTGCATTTTTTGCAACATTGCTTTCGCATACAGGCCTCAGAACCATTTCAGAGCATACAATCGCGGTCAACAGCATTTTGATAGTCCTCGATATCCGTCTTCTGAACAATTAGACGACAACGGTTCGACTTCGAGTCAGTGGAACGCTACTAGTTCGCGGAACCGTCTTACACCAACTCTTAACGTATCTTCGACAGTAACGTCTCCACCGTCTTCATTCCAACACAGTAAAAACATTAAGAAGAAGAAGTCAAAGCATTCGTTAAGGTCTCAGTCAGCATCGCCATCACCTTCTCATTCAAGGTCTACTTCTCTGAGTTCAGAACGTAGTCAGTCGCCAAGTTCCTCGTCAAATGTATCTTCTAGCAGTGAGAGTAACCGTTCGACGTCTCCGAAATCGCCATTGTGAGTGCCTCCGGCTAAATTAGGTGTTGCTAACTGTCTCGCCTTTAGATCATTGCACGGAAATCGCAGAACATCTCATAACACAGAAAAAGCTGCTAATAGTACAACACCGTCAGCGTCGGTAGCTACAAATAGTATTAACCTGCTGTTATCTCAGGGTTCGAACCATACGTTGCAGCATATGAGTAGCGCTACACCGGGTTCTGACTGCTCTGTCACAGATAAAGACGAATCAAAACCGTTGGCAATCTGTGTTCGAAATTTACCAGTTCGTTCAACGGGTGCGTACTTTTTTTTGCTTTAGCCAAACTCAAATAGTGATTTATTACTCTATAGACACCAGTTTAAAAGATGGCTTGTTCCATGAATACAAAAAACATGGGAAAGTAACGATGGTCAAGGTTATTGGACAAGGAATCGATCGGTTTGCCGTAGTCTGTTTTAAGAAGTCGGAAGACGTCGATAAAGCTCTTGAAGTGTCCAAAGTAAATTTCATTTTCGTTGTTGCGCCATTTTAATGTGTACAATATATTAGGATAAATTGTTTTTCGGTTCAAAAATTGAAGTTACTCCTCACGAGGGCATCGATGCTGAAGATAACGATTTCCGACCATTAGAGGCAGAACTGGATGAATATCATCCAAAAGCCACACGAACTCTTTTCGTTGGAAACCTAGAAAAGGATATAACACCAAACGATTTAAGGTCACACTTTGATCAATTTGGAGAAATAATTGTAAGTTTTTTCTCTTCTGGTTTTTTAATTAACCGAATTACCGTTCGTTGTAAAGGAAATCGATATTAAAAAGCAAGGAACATCGACCTACGCTTTTATTCAGTATTCGGACATTTCTAGTGTAGTAAAAGCAATGCGGAAATTAGACGGTGAAAATCTTGGTGCTAATAGGATTAAACTCGGCTTCGGCAAAAGTATGCCGACAAACTGTGTGTGGTTGCACGGAATCGGTGAATCACATTCGGAAAAATCTTTAATGTGGCAGTGTTCGCGTTACGGACCAGTTGTGAATATGACGATTGATCGCGAAAGAGGCAATTGCCTCGTGTTTTACGATACAGTTGAGTGTGCTCAAATCGCGGTCACCGATCTGAAAGGTCGCCTAATGAACGGTCGAAAGTTGCAAGTGGATTTTGCAAACAGAGAGTGCCAAAATTCGTTCTTCGAGAAGTTGGATAACACCGGACAATTCGTGGCCAGTGATCGATCCTGGGAGCGTAGAACTAACAGCAGTAATAACAGTAGCTGGAGTGATGTTGAGGAAAGAACTTCTAGCTTTGATACTCACACTCGCAATCATAGTCGCTATGAAAATCAACGCACACCTCGTAATTTATATCGGCCGCCGCAGTCTCCACCACCACCACCTCCACCTCCTTTGTACACTTCACAAAGACCTCAACTTGTCAGTCGGAGCTTTCGCTTTCCAGACACATTCAGTGAAAGAAGGCACCGTGCTTTCGAAAGTGATGACTACCAGGAAAGTGATGATTGTTTTGAAGAACTCCGTGATTTCAATTATCAACGTGATCGAAACAGAGAGTATAGTGAAACACGAGGTCGCAGTTACAGTCCTTTACGGGTTCAAAACGACGGCTGTGATAGTCCCAATAAGGATCGGTTGCTGCTTGGAAGTCCTATTCTTAAGGAAAAATCGGATGACAGGTAAATTATCGAGTGTTATGTTATGTTGTCAATTTTGAAACTAAATGTGTTTACAGGTCGAGTAGACGAGAAAGTATAGAGAATCTCTTCGACTGGAAATCAAATGATTCGTTGCACAACTTCAAAATGCGGCCTAAACATAAGTTGAGCGAAGTTGAGAGTCATGAGAAGTGTTCGCCAATATCGCGCAGACATAGTCAAAGTAACAGTCCTCCACCTCATATTAAAAAGAAGTCGCGTTCGCAGAGCGGAAGTAGTTGCAGGACTCCGCGAAGTCCGACCAGTAGTACTTCTTCCATAGTCAATAGTCCTGTTAAGAGTGATGTGTTGGATTTCGACGTGATCTCAGATAAAGATATTTTAGCTGTTAATACTTGGAACAGAAAGTCAGAAGAGAATAACGATATCAGTTTCGCGAAGGAAAACGTGCGATTGCCTTCCGACTCCATATCTGAATGTGATGATACTGTGTTTTCGCGCGACACGTTGAAGCGAAAGTTAAGCACGGAGAATGAGAACGAAACTCCGACGTCCAGCGAAACAATCGGGCACTTGGAACGGAAAAAGCGTTTGTTAGCCTGCATCGAACCAATGAATACTCATCGTGACGCGAAGCAAAGTATTTTAGTGAGCAGCGGAGGAACAGTTTCAGATGTAACGAACAGTAAAGGCTTTGAAGTGAAGAAGCAAAGCGAAACGAGTGTTGTAACAAACATCGAGAACGTGAAGTCGGATATAACTGAGAAAAAGAGGTTAAACACCCCGTCAGATAATGTTAAGTTTTCGGAGAAAAAGCTGCACTCGTTGAACTTAATCGATCAATTAAGTGTTACTGCAATCAACGATGCTGTGATTGACTCTCACACCGGACACTCACTTGCTGATGCCAGTGAAATCGCGAAGAGAAAACATCAGAACAGTGCGGTCACAAAGTGTAAAAATATCCACGTTCACGGTGCTAAAGAAATAAGTGCAATACCCATTAAAACAGTGGACGCAACCTCTTCGTTGGTAAATCGCAGTTTGACTGATCCTCGGCGTCAGAATAGTGAAGTTTGTTCGTCATCTTTGTCTCTATTACCTTCAGTGTCCTATTTGACCTCTTCGAAATTAAATCGTCGTTTGGAGAGAAGTGATGCCTGTGAAGGAAGTTTCGAAGAACCAAATGCGTTCCGCGTCTCATCCACCGATAGTAACCATACGTCAAGCCAACAGGACGTTCACAGTACAACTCTTCGTGAACACGACCAGGGTTCTAGCGAAGTATCCTCGTCGAGTGATAAAGTGGCGTCGAGTGTGAAACGACCAGTGATCTCTCGGTTACTGGACGTGCCATTAACGCTACCGTTACCTGAGTTCGCGACGACGTTACGCGGAATAAGCAAACTCTGTACTGGAAGTCACTCGAGTTCAACATCGAGTGTCGCTTCCCAGGCATTACCACATGTATCACCTAAAAGTACATCGATTATGAGCCCATTAAGTAACTTCTCTCCGAGTAATGTCGTGCCAAAAAGAGTTCGCGAAAAAAGTTTGGATAACAAAATTGAAGTGACCACAAGTGATAATAGTCTGTGTATTAACCAAATTGACTCAAAATTAAGTTGCATTGCGACAAACAAACAAGTGAACAAAACGGAGATTAATGAGAACACATTAGATCCAAAATGTCTAACGAATAATAAATTGTCGATCGAGGATAGAATTCGTGCATTGGACGTAAAACTAAATCAATGGCCGTGCACATCTTCGTTAAGCTCAGCTTGTAAGAATGACGCTTCATCGACCTCTGCAACGCCGACCATAGACTACAGTAAATATAACATCAAAAAGAAGAGTCAAGTGAATGCCAACTCAGCAACAAATTCTCAACGTTCTGAGCCATCGGATATCGTCAAGTCGCTGCTTTCTAAATCCAGTATTTTTGATCAGGACTCGAAACGTCTGGAACACATCAACGAAAAATACGAACCAAGGGACAGTGTTTCCACAGACTCTGTTGTGTCCGCCTCTCAATCGAAGCCACCGTTTCGAACGAAGGCAGCCGCGAAGGAATTTTCTACAGCACTTCACATTTCTTCGTCGAATGAGTTATTGCCAAAATCGTCAGTGCCACTCCACACACACCACCCACTGGATCACGGATCATTGTCTCGTAAACTCTCTGAGCCTATAAAAATGAATACCGTCAAGAAAGATGCAAATACTCCTTCCACACCACAGTCCGCGCCTCCGAGGAGCAATTCATTTTCACCTTTCGGTGCACTGCGGACTCAGAGCTCAACTTCGACTGTAACACAGCGACCTTTCATGCCTTCAATTCCAAATTCTACTGTTAAAAAAGATTCCCCTGTTGTAGCCAATGTAAATCCAGTAAAAGATTGTGTTAGACGTGATCCGAGGCAAATTCCGAAGAAAGAAAATGTCCATGCACCACTGACTCACTTTTCGAACATTAAAGATTCTAGTAAAAAAGAAGGTTCTGCACAAGCATTCGCAAAATCGGAACTGACATTTGGAAAACAAATTTCAATGCAGTACCTTTCAACGCCGTCGAACAGTTTCATAGCAAATACGAAACCAGGTAATTTACTTGTGAATCAGCAGTCAACCAGGAAAGCTGATGTTAATAGTAAATGGAACACGATGGAAGCGCAGGACATAGAAGCCGACTGGATGAAATCGGAGGCGAAGAATGATCACAAAAATGCGAGTGTAAATAAAGAAAAGAGTAAATTGATAACAGCAAATAAGGATTCAGTTGAGAAAAATGAAACATCAAATTGTGTTTTATCGCAGAAGAAATTAGAGAAGAAAAATTGCAATGAAACGAACAAGAATCCGAGCGTTGATAGGAAAAGTAGCGATATTTGCAGAATAAAAGAGGAGAAAAAGATTTTGAAAAAAGATTTGAAAGAAGCAGCAAAACACGAATCGAAAGAGAAGTGCAAATCGAAGCTTGAGAAAAAGAGCGATGCGAACAGAGAGAAGCAAAGGTACTTCGAAAAGGACAAGGATAAGAATAAAAAGGAAAAGGACAAAATCTCAAAGGAGAAACGCAAAGAAAAGCTGAAAGATTGTGAACATAGAGAACAAGAAAAAGCAAATAAAGCATTGAAAGCGGAAATGAAGAAACTTGGCATAAACATGGACGAAGAACCATCTTATTTCTCGATGTACGATAAAGTAAAAGCGCGTTCCAGTCACAACCAAAGTTTGAAAGAGGCGAAGGATATGGAATCGATGCGTCAAAAGTTTAATCAATTGAAACAGTGTCGAGCGAAAAAAGATGATAAAAAGGATAGCAGTAATCAACATGACACCGACTCAGATTCGGACTCTGGACGAGTTATTTTGAAAAGCAAAGCAAAAATGCTAACAAACGCTAGGAAACGGAAGATGACAATAAATAGCTCATCTTCTTCATCCGATGACGACGATGAAAACGCGAGAATCTTGTTCCAGAAACGAAAACCGAAGAAAAGTAGTAGTTCGCTAAGGATATTTGGTTCTGATTCAGACTCTGAGTCTGACTTGGAAACGTTTATGTTGAAATCGAATTTACCGAAAAAGAACAAGGAACCCATTTACAGTAGTGACAGTGATATAGGTTCTATAACATCGCCGAAGTCCAAAAATAAATTTTCACAAAATGCGGAGGAAGAGACTAGTGACGAAGAAAGCAAATGTAAGCAACAATTAAAACAAGGAAATCGGAAAAAAGAGGCGAAGAAAAAATTGATTAAAGAGAAACACAAAGATGATAAAATCGGTTTGAAATGTCCACAAGATGTAACTAAAGGTAAAGAAGATAACAGTGATTTGCAAAAGAAGAAAGCTGATGAAAAATTACGCAAGAAGAAGAATAAAATGAAAAAGGATAAAGAAAAAGGCAGAGAAATGGAGAAAGATCGAGACGAAGAGAAGGAAAAAGAAAATGAAAAGGATAAGGATAAGAAAAGGATTAGTGAAGACACTGACGAGTCTAAAGTGAAGAACGCTGTGAAGAAGAAGAAGAAAAAGGCTAAAGTTGCCAAACAAAAAGAGAAAGAAAAGGAAAAGAAATCGAAAACTTTGGACACCAAAGAAAGGCGAAGCAGTGAAGTATTCTGTAGAGTAGAATCTGAACATGATGCTAAATCAGACGTTTCCGAGTACGAATTAGCTTTACGAACGATCGATAAGCTTAATAAAGAACAGTCGGATTCCGAGTCCGATGTGAAGCCTCCAAAGTGGTCATCAGATACTAGTTTTGGGGACGCTCTTAGCGGCAATGATTTGCACGCTGCAATCGATGTTAGTTCAAAGTGCGACTTGGAATCATTGTCGGATAAAGTGAATCGGATGCAGAGAAAAATTAAAAAGGATACTTCGTTTGTAAGTAAAGACGAGAAATTAGAAGTGAAGTGTAGAGAAGAAAAACCACAAAAAGATGAGAAAGTTGTGAAAATTGATAAACTAGTCGTAAACGATGAGAAATCGATGAAAGAGGTTAAACCAATAGTAAAGGATGAGAGACGAATGAAAGATGGAGAGAGGCACGTAAAGGATGAGAAGCCGGTTAAAGACGAGAAAACATTAAAAGAAGAAAAAGCGAAAAAAGTGAAAGATGAGAAGAAATTGAAAAAGAAAAAACAATGGAGAGACAAAGACAAGAAGGAAAAGGTGAAATTAAAAGTTTGTGAAAAAGATAATGAAGAAAAGAGATTCAAAAACAAAGAATTAGAGATGCCTAAGGAGAAGTGTGTTTCTCCTCAACATTCTTGTCCGCCATCACCGATTTGTGGGACATCGTTTCTCTGTGATAATTTTTCATACGATAGGGATTCTCCGATTCCTGATGACTTACAAATCGATGAAGCCGTTAAAGAACAAGTGAGACGGGTGGAAAAGGCTCTGCTAACTGACTCTGAGGAGAGCAAAGATAATACAACCGTGTCGTCAACTCAAAGTGCCGCCATTTCGAACTCTAGTAAATCGACAAAAGAAGAAAAGACACAGCACCCGAGGAGTTACGAGGTTGAAGCTGCTATTGAATCGCAACGACTTGAGGAGGAATTAATGTCATCCGAAAGTTGGAAACATCTCAAAGAACCAAAAGGACTTTTTGATGAGATTATCGATCCTGTTATGAACAACAAACCTGAATCTTGTGATGATAAACTTATCCCCGAGGAAAACAGCAGTATTTTCGGTGTGATGACGAACATGGAAGCAAAGCACACGTTTAACGAAGAGTCGATAGTACCTTTAGAATACAAAGATGACGAAACGAAGGAAAGCGACATTGATGACCAAAGGAAAATAGAGGATGATTTGGCTGTCTCTGCTCTTCTACAAGAGATGAATGATGAGGCAACTGTTGATATTGTAAAGGAATCCGAACCGTATATTGCACCTTCTGATATGGATGGAATCGGATATTTGATTACAGACGATGACCCTCCGCCGCTTCAGATAGCAGAAGAATCTGAAAATTCAGAGGTTGAAGCAGAATCTGATTCCGTAACTAATGAACAAGTACGAGCTGATAATTTAGAGAAGAATGTCGATGTAAAAGTCGATATTTCGAGTACAATTAGTGAACCAGTTGAAGTTGACGATAAAATAGTGTCTAAAAGTCCTTGTACTGAACAAATATCAACAACTGTCGATGATGAAGCTATTACCAGGTCGAATGAGGAATTGGAAAGTGTACCAATTGTTAGCAGTGATGAAGTTGTTAAGATTGAGTCTGTGGATGATAATGTATGTGTAGTTGAAGAAGCACATGAGTCTTCATTTGAGGATGTGGACGACAAATTACATGTGAAAATAGACGTAAAAACAGAAGAAATTGTAATATGTGATCCTTTGAATACCGTTGTTCGACCAGAAGCT
>NCKV01000733.1:0-14218 GCA_003675905.2 Leptotrombidium deliense
CCTTCGCATCCGACTCCGACTCCGAAAATTTTTACCTCCGTTCCGACTCCGGCTCCGATAGCATTACCTCCAAACCGACTCCGTTCCGGTTACCTCCGACGGAGCTCCGATTCCCATCTCTAGTTTGAACTTCTATAAAGTGACACATATGGGGCCTTTGAAATTGTGTCACTTGTTGGAATTGGCACTTTATAAAATTAAAATTGAATACACCACAATACAGATGAGGTTGAATGTTGTCGTCACTTAATGCAGAAAGTCACTTTGTTCAGAGGCCCTATACACAGGTTTGACAGTTTTAATGTTTCCATCGTTGTTACATTTTTATGGATACAAACAAAATCGAAGAAAAAATTTCAATTTGAGTATTGAATGAAATGAAAAAAGTAATCAATGTTTGTTTGCTGCAAAACAACCAACAATGTTTCAATCAATGATTCATTTTTCTTATTTTATTAAATAATAATAAAAACACCAAAAATTTCTGCAACACCCACTTCGGTATATGTACAGTACACATAAAAAATCACACAATTCAACATGAGTCATTGATTGCTAATTTGAACACAATTTTGATTTCCTGTTCAATTATTATTTCTAAAACTGTATTTGCACGCAATTTACGGTTACACAAATAATGCGATTATCGGAATCTCATTGATCCATAGATAACAGTGATGTTTTTTGTTATTGTGTTCGCTGTTCTGATTTCAACACATTTATATCAACTGAAACTGATTATTTAATATAAATATCCTCTTGTTTATCTTTTGTTATCATTTTCTTATTTTTAATCGAATACAAATCACGAAATAAAGAATAATAATACTCTTTCGTTTCTATAATTATTGTTATGATTATTGTTGATTGCTTTTTAAAAATTCTGTTTAATTCATTCAAAAACATAATTATTACGAAGTTATTATTGTTATAATGTTATTTCGTATTTCGCGTTAATTAAAAATCAATATTAATTTCTCTAAAACTTTAACATTCATTAATTTTCATTTTCGCCTAAAATTTGTTAATAAATTACATCTCGCTAGATGAAGGCAAAATTTACAAAATAAATTACATTTATGAATAAATATGAATAATTTGAAATACACATTTTGTGATACAAAACTTTTGAAAACTCCGAAAATTCATTTTATGCACATTTCAAAACAAATAACGAGTAACAAGATAAACGTTAAAAGATGAAAATTTGGATATCTTTTTCTCAAACTGTACAAGTGTGTTGTTTATTAGTCTAAGCACACTTTTACAAAAAAAAACTCTTTTGAATCATTAGCAGTTTAAGTAAATTGGAATAAATTGAAAATATTGTTCCCAACTGTACATTTCAAATAGAGACGCAAGAATTTCATTTTTGCTTTTCTGATCAACGAAACAATTTCATTGCTCATTTTGTTCAAATCTTTTACTTGCGATTTGTGTGCGAAGAAAACATCGTTACTCCGTTTTTCGGGACAAATGTAATAAAGCTTAACTGCAGCTTGCACGGATTTGCAGTTCATTAGCATCCGATCAGAGCAACTGCATCACATCACATTTTCATCACACCATTAATTCGTTGCGAACACTATTAAAACTGCGAGCATTCGTTGCGAAGCCCACAGTTATTAGCTTTGTTATTGTTTGATTGCAAAAACGCAAACGGACAACTCACCATTCGACGAGTGACCGGAAAGGTCTTTTCAATCATCAGTGAATTGAACAAGGACAACGTGAATGAACAGTAACAGACATTAGGATATTAATTAAATTCATCGCTACTTAATATAAGTTAACTTTTAAGCTTTTCAAATAATTGATAATTTGTTTTTTTGTGAACAATTGTAATCGAAAACAATTTGATTGCAAAGTTTAAGTTTGGAACAAATAAGTGTGAGCAACAAAAAATTAGCGAAAATGAAAGAATTAATGGTCAGACTAGCAACCGAGCAGCAGATACAGGCAATTACCTTTTCCGCGCTAGCGACATGTGTCCACTCTCATTCAAACACTTTTTTCACAACGTCTGTACTTGCAACAACTATTCTTTTGCAACTTTATTATTATAAATGTTTTTGTTGCGAATAATGTCGAGTTTAACGATAATGGCCACAACCAGCGAACGGACCATTCATGATGACCACTGCTCTCATTTTTTCTCCTCTAAAACTGTTTCATTATTTTTTTGCACATAAATCAGTCAGTTATAAAGTATCGGACAATAATGTGTTGCAAATTATTCTTTAGCGAAACCGGTTTTCACGACAATTTTTATATTTTTTTAGTGTATGTATACTATATTTTCAATATACTTGTAAAATGAATATCATTTATTTAAATCGATGTCCATTTCACATTTCAACAATTTTTCGAACAATTTTCAATTTCAATTTCTGCTTAGGAAACGATTTCAAAGAATATATAAAAAATATAAATTTCACTTTCTACTACAAACACATCTACACACGTTTGAAGTTTGAAACTGTATTAATATTTATCGTTCAATATAAAGTGCGAATATGAAAATATTTATTTTGTTGCCTCTTATACACACAGTGTACCAGGGCTTGGTAAAAAAGTCATCGAAGCGTTTATTTCGTTATGTATTATAACCGTCTAAATACGCTCGCAAAGGAATCATCACGTTTTTGAGAAGTCATTCATTTTGAAGCTTAAACTTGTCAGGATTTCAATTTATACTCTCCAAGTTACTGTACAGACAACCTTACTAGCTTCATTACAGTTCGGTTTCGATTTTTTCTGCGGTTTACTTTAAAAAGCTTTTTAAACAACATACTATATACGATGACTTCGAACAGTGACTTCGTTCCCCATGGTGTACTTTAGACGTTACACATTGATATATATGTCGGCATATATCGATGTGATATCTACTGTCTCTTTAGTTCTAGCTAAAGTGGACTAAAAAACAAATATTTCAAAAAACTTTTCTCATTCCCTTTAAGTGCTCATTCAACCGTTTACCTGCGAATTAATATTTTTGTGGCAATTTTTTGTTTCCTTTCGTAATAAATGATATCTGCTTTCAATTTAATCTTCGAGCATCAATTTTTTTGCGCGTTCAAAAGTGATTTTGATAGGCGAAGTGAACGTTTTTATCTACTCTCGAATATTAGCCTCAAACTGCTGCAAACTAAATTGCAGTCATTAATAACGTCATACGAAACATTATTAGAAGCATTATTTCAATTTATTACCCAAACACATTTGATCACTTCACGGCATTGCTCTTCAATTTTGTAAAAGTTTAAAAGGATGAAATGTTATCTATTACAGTCATCAAGAAAAATTCCATTTACTCGTCGATCATCATTTTATCTTTCAATTTAGGATTTCATTAAACTTAATACTTTTTCGACACTTTTTTCGTTTCACAAACTGTACTTTTTCATACTCTATGCAAAATTAATTCAATTTGCTTATTTCAACATTTCTATTTCTGCCATATTTCAACATGACAATAAATAAACGTAAATTCGAAGCAAGTTTTTCGAAATAAAATTTTGCATTTTTGCGCTGAATTATTCACAAGCGAATGCAAAAGGTAATAATAATAATTTGTAAGTTCTCAACATTTTTCTTGCTGGATTTTAAACAGTATGCAAAAAATTGTGAGAAGGTTTACATATTTGAACATGGTGTGTATGAAATTAAATTTTGGCATTTCAAAAACGATAAATTCTATTCGCGAACATCTTTCTCTTGTGATTCAACATTTTTTGTTTTCTTTTTCATATATTTTTATTCTTTCTTCAAATTGCGAAAGCAAAATTTGAATTTCGAATTTTATATATTTTCTAAATCGGAAAATAAAATTTCTCTTTCAATAAATGCAAAGAAGTACACTTTAACAGTTAAGTTTGTAAAGAAACAATATTTTCTTATTTTGCATTCTTTTGCCTTCAAATGCTTCTTCCTTTTTGGTGCAAAAAAGTGAAGAAAAAATTGTAAATAAATGTAACCACAAAGTATGTGCTTACTTCACTTTACACTACTTTATTTCACTTCAATTGATAAGAATGTGTTGTTATGCAGCATTATGCATAAAGATAACCGCCAATTGATTTCTCACAAGTTTCGTAACTTTTATTCAAATTGAATAAAAAATAGTTGTGAACTGCTTGAATTATAATGACACAAAGGGTGAACAGAAAAGCTTTTTTGTTCGCCGACATCTGCGTTTTTTTGCTTCATTATTCAATTTTGTAGCTCAAATACAGAGTTGGACATAATCAAGTCTCAATTATGAGGGTGAAAGTATTGTAAAGCATTGTACAGAAACAAAAAGTTGTGACAAACAATTATAGTGATTTTTAAACAACTTTCAGTGCATTACTGTATATAATTTTGTTCACTTGTATTTTCAATCTCTTTTCTTAAATATGATCAAAATGAGATTAATTGATGAGTTTGAAAGTATAGTATTTGAAGAAACAGTTCGGTCATAAATTCATTGTAGACTACAATTTCTGGTGATTTATAAATAACTTTCTGTCTACTATTGTACACTTGTTTCTTCATTCACTTTTCTTAAATGCGTTCAAGTGTGACGTTTTGTGTTGAATAAAGATTAGTTTTCGAAAAGCTAAATGTAAAGCTTTAATGTATGTGTGTGTATTTTGTGTATATGTGTTGTGTTGTCAATATGAGATGCTGTGATGTGTTGTGTGTTGCTTAGTTGAAGCTTCACGCGAATTGATAACAGTCTCCGGAAAATGGGTAAAGTCTTGATAGAGTCAATTGAAGCAATTTAGTGAGTAAATTGTATTTAGTGAGGAGCAGAAAACGATGATTGCATTCGAGATTCAATTTTCGATGTGTGTGTGTGTGTGTGTGTGTGTGTGTGCGGAGTAAGAGACTGACTGAGTGACTGCATCATTTTACGTTTGATTTTGCGTTGCAAAAGAAGGCGAACAAAATGCGAAGGCAGATGATGACAGTAATGTTTACTAGACGATAAACACATCGAATACACATACAACGCACAATCACACAGACACATTGAATGAACACCGCTTTCAAGACGATTGACAAGAGTAAATAAAAACAAGTAAAAGATCAGTGTTAAAAGGAAGAAAAATGAACGGCAATTGTGAATGTGTTCAACAAAGTGTATGTGTATTCGTATTTCGCCCCGATTGCGAAAAGCATCGCCAATTGTTGTGTTCTGTTTTCAAACAAACAATGAAAGGCGAAGAAAGCGAATGAAGAAAAAGAAAACAATAAATTTTATTGATTCAAACGAACAAAATCGCATTATTTTCTATTTGCGGCTTTCGGATACGAAGCAAACTCTTCTCGCTTTTGTTTCTTCTTCTTCACTTTTCTCTCGTTATAGGACTACAAATTTATTTGGTTTCAATTTTCGGTGAAACCAGAAAAAAAGCCAAAAACACACACAACTCAAACAAAGCAAGCGATGTTTCACTCTTAAAACAATTACACAACTTCTCGAATTACGAAAGCTTGCAACGCAACAAACAATTTTATTTGATTTTCGAGAAATAATCAATTTATCAATCAAATAAATAATTGCTTAATTACAGTGACGAAAGGTAATTTAATGTAATGTTGAATGTTTCTAATTAACATTTGTGGTCTCAAATTAGAGGTTTATGTTATTTGTTTATTAAACGAAACTACGTTTTATGGAATCACAATTAAAAACAAATTGATTTCGCTTTTTAATGAAAGAGAAGAAGAGGAAAGATAAAAGTTTGTATGTAATGCGTTCATGCTATTCAATTGCATTCTCAGTGTGTATACAGTTAATGACATCTCTACAACTAATTACTCTTTGCTTTAATTAGTGTTTCGTTTATTTTCGGGCGACGAAATAATTTCGTTTTCGCCCGAAAATTCGCGTCACTCGAGATTATTCATTTAACGGCTGCCAAATTAAATTTAATTCACTTTTCACTTTTGTTATCGTTCATTGGTAATCTTCATCATGATAATCGTTATCACGCTTCCAGTAAAGCTTCAGAATGTTCTTTCGCTTTGCGTCGCAATTCGTTGACCGAAGATGAGGCCGGAGTCGAGTTCGACGATGTTGATGAACTTGAATGTGAACTGCCATTACCAATTAGTCCGTATTTGTGACCAATTAATGCGGCCGTTGCCGCTGCCGTCGCCGAAGCGGTGTTCGTTAAATCGTCCGAAGAATGCGATGATAACGAAGAGGAAGACATGGATGCGGCCGTCGTGTGGTTATGTTCGCCGGGTAAACAACAAGCGCACAATCCTATAGTCGAATAATGGAGAATTGAGCAAAGCGTGTGTCTCTGTGTCTATGTATGTATGTTGTGTGTGTTTCCATTGTGGACGTAAATCGATAAATGCAGCTGCGAAACAAGGCGCACCGAAACAACGATGCCGTAGTGTACAGTTACCGCAATTGGCCCTTTTGGGAGTTTTAGGGCTGAGTTCTGTTCTCGTTGCGAGTACAGCTGTAAAGTACACTAAGTATATACGTATATGAACATGTTCAATACTCATTCAACTGTTCTCTACTGTATGTTACATGTTTCGACGGGTTTATTGTGAGCAATATTTCGAAAAGTGAAAATCGCGACAGAAACATCTTAATTGAATTATATTAGAAATTTACTTTTATTAAGAATTAAATAACGCTTTGAATATGATGAACATGGTGACATGAAAAAATTGAAACTTATTTAAACTAATCAATTGTGAATGCATTATAAATGCGATTATACGAACATTATCATTATGTAATCACAGTTAATTACTCGTTGTTCATTTTTGTGCTCTAATTGCGTAACTGTCTAATTAATACTTTTCTTTGAATCTTTAAGTTACGTAATAATCGTAAGAATAATTACAATCATTAATTAATTGTGAATGTAAGTTTGTCACGTAGTAAATGAAAAACATGTATTTTGTATTTTGCCTATAGCGATAAGGTGTGTATATAGCATTTTCATATAGTGCAAAGTAAAGTTCATATATATGCCTTAAACTACAACAGTTGCAATTTAAAAATCAATAAATGAAAAAGAAATGAAAGGAGTGCATTTGAATTATGAAATTAATGTTGACATTATTTTGCAATATGCATATTTCACTGATTTCGGTTCTAAGCAAATTGAATTTATAGTTAAAGGAATAATTTTCGGCATATTTCATGTTTAAAGCAAAAGAAATTATATAATCAATGCCAAAACCGAATTCATTATGATGTAAATGCGTTTTTAATGAAAAGCAAAAATTAATATTAACTTATTATGAAGAGTACAGTTTGTGACATAAATTGTACTCACACTGGTTATTATTACATGACATTTAAAACCAACAAATTTAATATTTAAATGCTTTGTCGAATTATACTATGTCTGACATTTACATTGAAAGAAACAATGAATAATCATTTTTTATAATAAGCATTGGTAAAATAATTGATAAATGTTTCGTATTAAACTGTATTTAAAAAAGCAAACAATCAAATTGAACGCAAAACGTAATTCGCTTTCTTTTCGCTAATAATTCTTTCGAAAATAAAGTTAATTTGCAATTTTTCACTTATATGAAGTGAATTACTTTTCGGCAACAAAATCGTCATGTTTTTTAATCAAAATTACGAATCAACTTCAATTATATATATATACCGAACATAATTGAGTAATTAACATAATTCATCATGTTTAATGCATCTCTTTTCTCTGAATGAGATACTTAACGAATTAAACAGTGAATACTCATATGCACACATTACATTTACTCCTAAACTATACATGAATAACACTAACCTTTGAATGGAAAAGTGGTACTCGCGAATGGATGCGGAAAAAGCATCGGATAAAGATGCGGAAGTCGTGCCAGCGATGAGTGAGCATTGCTCGGCAGTGAAAAACAAGACGATGACAATTGCAACGGTCTGTGTGTACAAATGTGTATGAATAATGGTTACATATCACTATCAATGAAATATGAACAAAACGATGATTACTCGCAATAATTGAAACCTCAGCGCGACGGACAATGATGCAAACTGATAATTGAAAAACTGCGAAAATTGAAATACAGCTACGTACCTTTCACTTGATAAAGATGTAAGTAAAGGATAACGGAGCGGAAACGGCGATCCCAATGGTCTCCAAAGCGATATATTATCAATTTGCGGCAGCTTCGGCGCGAACGCGGTGATACTACTGTTTTCGGTGTTCGCCGACGATTGTTTATCATTATTCGCCGCGATGCTTGTCAGCGCAGACTGTCTCTCCGGACTTTTCGAGTTCGCTTTTAACCCATCGGCAAATGATGAACGTTCGTTGCCACAATGCTTGCCAGTCGTTGAATCAGTCTCTGACGAACTCACAGACAAATGATTGTGCGACGAACTTGAGATTTCCAAGTCTCCATCGTCCATCTCATCATCACTGATGTCTTCGCGACTTTCGCCGACGTCATCCGAATTGCAGTCCCCTTTCGGTGACAATTGCTGGCGATCACACGTTTTGTTACTATCTTTTTCTTCCTTTTCTTTACGTAAACGTTCAGCTTTGCGCCACTTGGCTCTTCTGTTTTGGAACCACACCTACATTTAAAATTAAATAAGCAATTAAAAGATATTGTCAACAAAGTTATGCAATAAATGCAGTAATATTTAATTACCTGAACTCTGGCTTCGGTTAAACTGATTTTCATCGCTAAATCTTCTCTAGTGAATACATCTGGATAGTGCGTTTGTGCGAACGCTTTCTCCAATTCTTCGAGCTGTTGAACAGTGAATGTGGTTCGATTTCGTCGCTGCTTTCTGCGAACGAACGCGTCGTCATGAATGTCGGACTGATAACTCGAATAACTGCTGTCTGTTGAAAAGCAAAATACAAAAGATGATATTGAAATGAAATTTTATCACAATCAGTGCAACGTTAGACGACACGAATTAACGGATTTTAGATAATCTCATTTAAAAAAGAGGGAATCGTGAACTTTTTTTGGTGATGAAAAAATGAATGTGAGTGCGAAAATAAGAATAACAACATACATGGAGAAGTAGATGAATAAAGTGACAGTGATGGCACAGCAGATGAGGACTGCGAGTGATGGTGATGCTGATGATGATTGCCGAGTGGTGCGCCGATCGGGCAGTGATAGCAAAACATTACGACAAATCCGCTGCGGAAACAATTAAATAAAAGTAAAGCATTTATTATTCACGAAGCGGCGAATAAAATAGCAGTTCAAATGGCAATGAAGTTATTGAGTAATAACCAATCCTTGTATGTTTGCTTATAATGCATTCGAAAGTGAAATGAAAAAAAGAATCGAACGAAAAATATGCTGAAAAGCATGCAACTGAAATATGAGCACAAATTGTAACTCGAAACCGTAACTTTGATGCATACTATTCACCGAAAAAAGGTGACGACGATTGTCGAATGTGTTTTCATCGCATTTCGGCAAAAGAAAATTGAATAATGCAATCAAATTGTAAGCGAAATGCAAAAATGATAAATTAAATTGAAAATGAAATGAGTTTCACTTATATTACACTTCACCGCAATACACCTATAATTCAATGTTTGCTTACCTGATGTTATTTAAACAAAATTTTACAACTCTACTTCAGTCACTTAATAAACACAATTTACTTAAAGCTGAAATGTGAAGAAACACGTTTCGATAATTTGTTTGCATTCGAATTGAAAGAATGACTCGCGAAGCGAAAAGACGGAAACTGAATGATGCCTTTGATGTGATGCGGTGTGTATTTGTATAGGATTGTTGAGTACAGCGAAATACGCAGGAAGGAAGGATTTGTAGTATATATATATATGTGTGTGTGTATTTGCTATGAGTGTGTGTGTTGTGCTTGAGTTCGGATTCAACTCCGTTTTTATTTGGAAAAGCCGTGAAAATTGATTGAATGAGCGAAGTTGAATGTTGATTGGATAATAACGCGCACCGAGCATATCACAAGAGATGCCTACGCGATGCACATACACACTTTTCAGTGTAGTCAGTATACGCTGCTACCGTACTTGCGAACAGCGGCGAATCCATTTCATTCGCATGATGACCATTGCTTTGTAATGAAATCCTCGTCTCCAAGTTATACATCAGACATCACAGTTCGGTTATGTTCACCTGCCTTCAGGCGATGCATTTAAATCTATTGTCAATTACCCGACGAATATGATGCGAAAATATGATTTCCATCGTCACATCATTTCATTATATAATCGTCCGTTGTCATTGGTTGTAACAACTTTTATCTCAAGTTTTTGTTGCTTTCGTTCCTTCATTCTATCTGACTCGAATCTGGAGTTAATTGATTCGAAATAAATTTCAAATTCAACTTGATTCGATGTGTTCGCTGCTTGACTTTAATTCAATTTCGAAACATTTCGCAAAAATTTAATTTTCTAACAGAAAACGTTTTCTGTGCTCTTTCACTTCACTGTTCTTCTTTGCTTTGCTTTCTTTTCTTTCTTTACTTTTTTGTGCTTTATTTCGCTTGTCTTTCTCTTTTCTTTTGACAATCATTTTTATTAAATAATTTATCACACAATTTTCAGTTCGTTACACATTTTTATTCGATTCAAATTCAATTTCGAATTCAACTTACATTTAACGTCTTAAATAATTATTATTCAAAAATGTCACATTTAATAATTACGTAATGCAAAGAATCACGCAATTCTAGACGCAATCGTTAAACTACCGCATTGAACAAAAAATATTTTTATCTGTGTGTTTCAAAAAGATAATTTAATAATTGATTTCTATTATTAAATTTGGTGCGAAAATTAAAGTTATCATTTATCAGGAAAAAACAAAAATATGAAATAAAAGCGAAGATTGAATCGAATGGAATTGAATGCAGTGGAGAGAAGATTGAAGAAAAATGAGAGAATTGCACACAACGAAGTATACCTAAACTTATGCTTTCAATGCATCGTTTGTAAATTCAATTTTCTCGGCAAAAATGATTTCTTTCGCACTCTCTTCTGCAGTCGAAAAATGATATTTTTATTTGCGATCAAAATTCAAAGAAATCGGACAAAGAATGAGATGCAATTGAATGTCGTTATATAACTTTTATTCTCTAAATTTGGAGCAACAAAACAAAGTTTCGCTTTTAAAACGCATTTCTCACTTGCATCGCATCGTCGATAACAAAAGTGTAACGCAAATTTTGATCCGATTTCAAACATTCGCCCGTTGCTGTAAAAAGTTACTTTTCTATTTTCGAAATTTGATTTCACGAAAAAGTATTGAAAGAGGGAAAAAGCAGAGTGAATATGATGATAAGATGAGTGAATTTGAATGAAAAAGTTTCAATTTCAATGCTTGCATTTGAAACACTGAAACATTCACTTTTAGCGAAAATAAACTTAATTTACTATTTCAACATACAAAACGTGTACTAAAACGTTAGGAAACCGTTTCTACTAACAAATACAACATACACACACATGTACATGTACATTCGATCGTGACCGAGTAAATTCACTTTTCGCTTCGATGCGAAAATTTATTTAACGATCACAGAGACCACAGAGACTTTGCAATCTGTCGACAGGCGTTAATTAACAACTCATCTGTTCCTCTGTTTTCGTCCATAGGTCACTCTTGTTTCGAAAGCAAATTTTTCATCCATTTATTTCATTTACTAAAACATATGCGACTCGATTCGCTTCACTTTGTTATCATTTTTATTGTAACGCAAAAAATGGAGAAAATGAAAAAAAGAATATTACATTAGCAGTTCGCGTTGCGATTGAATTGTTATTCTGCCTAACACGCGTTACGCGCGAATCAAACAATTCGCCTTCTGATGTAGTTCGCATAAGCACACTTTCACTCATAATTAACTCATTACATTCACTGGTTAAGTCAATTCCAGAGACCAGTGAACAGAGTAAATGTAACTATGATTGAATTGAATAAAAAGTAAAATCGGAAAATAATAATCACAATAATGGTTTTGGATTCAAATGAATGCGGAGCGCTGTTCATTGAAGTCACTCCTAAACAATGAAGAATGACTGAATTCACTTCAAGTTTGTGCCTCTGCTATGTGTATCTATGTAAAATGGCTCGTTTTTGCACTCCATTGGGAGTGAATATATACAGGTTTCGTAGCGGCCGATCGCCGCTGGGTCCACATTGATCACAAATAATAATAATAAATTCAATGCGTGTATCACTAACGGACGTGTTTTTTAACACATTTTCCAGATTTGAGTTGTTATATACAATTCATTCGTATTCATTTCATTTCTCATTTCGAGAGTAAACGAGAAAAAAGAGGGTAAAAATAATCTCTCCATTCTCTCCTCTCTTTGACCCTCTTCGTCGCCATTCAATTGAATCGCAATTAAATGTGAACATTGCAAATGAGGCGAAAATTGCGCGTCAATCGATTTGCCGGAGTAAACATGGTAATACATAAGCCATGCTGCAGTATATTCACTTCTTCGTACAATAGTAACATTGTAACATTTCGAATGCGAAATTTGTTCGCTTGCTTTTATGTTGCATCGTTTGCTTGTATTTTATAAGACAAAATAACGATTCATTGCAATGTTGTTGCATTGTTGCGTTACGTTGCAAGTTATTCTGTTGAGAAGTTAATTAAGTTGTTATCGTTAGCAATGCTATTTACTTTCGTTAACCAGAATTCTATTCGTTTCGTTTCGTTACTGAGTTTACTGAGTTTTATTTTAGTAATTTTGTTTCAACACAACTTTCTCTTCTCTTTTTCTTCTCATTTCTCTTTTACTTTTACTTTCTTAATTACTTTTTGTTTTGCAAACGATTTCTTGTGTTCCCTTTACGATCAACATCAACATCCAATCGAACCATATTTCGTTTTGCAAAAATCATGTTCGCTAATGACTTCGAAACAAACTTTTTTATAAACACAACACAATATATCGTTTTTTAGACGCCGTTAGCATTACTTTCGTTATACTACTTTTTAAAAGAAAAAGTTTTAGACAAAGAAACTTTTTAACTAAAATGTGATGCAATTTTTTGTGTTCAAACAATCGTGATGACAATGTTGAACAGTTTCATTTTAAAAAGCAATCATATTTTGTATCCAAAACTGATCTACTGATCTTCTCAGTCGTTATAAACTTTTATATACTTTTTCGCAAAGAAAACAACAAAATTGCGACTTCAGGTGCCTTAGGATATCCAGTATGAGCTTAAAACTTCACTACATAACATAGACGGTAGACTTTTAAAAGTAATCATTTACTTTTTTATTTACTTGAATTGCCATCGTTATAAAACGTTTCCTCAAGTTAAAAACAATAAGTTACTTTTTGATCAAAATTTCATCATTTCAGAGTCACACAACGTACTGACTGCATTTAATTATCATTATTGAAACAATTGAATGAATCGTAAATTTGTTGTTACATTAAAATTGTGTTTGTCAATTTGTGAAAACACATTTATCATTCGAAGCACAACAAATGTACATGTAGCGTCAAACATGATGATGTTGATTGAGAAATTTATTTCACCACTTACACGAAAACACAATAAAATTTTCTGTGTGCACTGCGAAATAAGTACATTTAGTACATTTCGTTGGTTGTGCCGCTTTCGGCGTTAACTTCCGCAATTGAATGCAACAAATAACAAACACTGCTGTTTCCGTTGTCTTCAATCGCCGATTATTTCTATTCCAAATGTTCTTGTATTGTGTGCTTAAAACGGACATTTCTTACATTGATAACAATGTGATTTGTGAAGCATACAAAAGCAAATGCGAAACATATTATTTACACTTCTCTGAACTTTTAAACACAAAATTCACTCTTGTGAACAAGTGAATTGAAATTATTATTGTGATTTCAATTTAAAACTTTTATTGGTTTTCATAAATCTGTGATTAAAATATCAACTTTTTAATTCCATTACTTTTGTAAATACGTTTCACTTGAAAATGCTTCCATTCCTCAACTAATTATTTGAAAAATGAAATATTAATTAATTTGCAGAAAAATATTTTTTAATGAGCGGATATCATTTAATTTTAATTAGTGTATTAATCAATGAACAGACAAAGGTTATGATTTTTTAGTGCATTTCATTCACATTAATTGTCACAAAGTCACGTATGTACACACCACAAGTGTTGCAAGTCGGGTCCCCGAAAAAACCCGAACCCGGCCCTAACTCGAAAATACCCGAACCCGAAATTTTCGGGTAG
>NCKV01000734.1:0-12316 GCA_003675905.2 Leptotrombidium deliense
CCCCATCTGGTGGTAGATACCCATGATTTTACATAATAGCTCTAGCCCAGTATTTTAAAGATTTATACATAAAGGATACTGCCAGCTTGCACTATAAGAGCAGAAACAGTACAAAATGGAAAGGTACGGCAAGGACACTCAATGTTACACAACTACTCGAGGCTCTTGTCGCATCCATTTATCGTGCTTTCGTTTCGCCGAAAAAAGCAAACAAAGCGCGATCACTGCTCACTGCTCACTGCGAGCATCTTTTTCGTGTGCCACAAACGGCAACAGAAGAGTCTGTTAACTGTCTGTTTACGTTTCAGTCGTTGCGTCTTTTAACATTCATTTTTCGCTTTTACACCTCGTTTTCAGAAAATTAGTTATTTTTATGCAACATTCGATTTGCAAGGAGAAATTGTCGCACAAGTGACATTTCATTGCCGATTCCAGTGAAACATGAAATTGCATGAAACGTCTCGCATTTCCATACTTTTGAACATTTTTCAATTCTTGCTTTCAACATTAATTAGCTGTTGTTATTTCGAAGGGTGTATTTCAGTTTCAATGCAATCCATTTTTCTTAAGTATGAAACAAAATTTTTCGTATACATTTTTTACATTCTGATCAACTGTACGTACAAGTATAATCACGTACTGTAAACACATTAGGAAGCTGAATGATTGTAATAAATATTAACAGTTGATTATAGCAATTATGAATGTATGGTGTTCAATGAAATAGTTCCGCTAATGGCGTTCATTAAATACAATTTACTTGGGAGTCAATTTTTAATGAACTACATGTATTACAACGATTTCGAATTAAGAAACTGTTCGCAAACGCATTTTAATACAAGAACGTGCAATTTTGAATAACACAACAAATATTGTACTTAATATCAATGAATTAAGACAACCATGTGCACGTCTCATGGATAAATAAATATTTATGAAATATATCTTCACATACAGGGTGTATCTTCAAAGCAACAGTGGGGATTTTATCCTTATTTGAATATGATGACAAGGTACTCATAGAAACGCAAATCAGCTATTTTGGTAGTATGTTTGTTGTACAAACAGTGTGAAATGACATTTAAATGAATGCAAATGTAGTGGTGTAAAATATTGAATGTGTGATAATTTGTATGCGATTAATAATAGATGAATGAGATTGAAAAGGAAGTCGAAAAAGAAAATAATCGATGAAATTCACATGAATTTTAAAAAACTTTAATTTAAGGATAAATGTTCTTAACATACACGCATAGAATGTGAATGTTTTTGCAAATGTTTACTTATTTTGGTTCGCAGCAGTTTTTTAGAAAAATGATTTCATTTCGCAAACATCTGAAATAACCTTTGCTGTGAAAATTCGCTTAACTTTGCATTTGCAAGCAATCAAACTTTTTCCTATTATTTTGCATATAAATTAAACACTTTTGCAATTGCTCAATTTTCAGAAAAACTAATTGTTTTTCTAATTCTCGTTTCTCGTGAAAATCGATTTTAAATTCATGCTTAAAAGGGACCAAACGACAGTGATAATTACCAAGTGAGATAAAAGAGAAGAAAAGAATTTATAATAAAATGACATTCGTTTGAAAAAAAACAACAAATTATAACTGCACAACACATATTTCGACATCTTTTAAATTAAACGTTTGAAGAAAATTCAAATATTCTAATTTTATTTTTCCATCAACGATGCGAATGCGAAGTTAAATTTCATTTCATTCTTTCCCCTTTCTCATTAAAGTTGTATATTCATTATTCATATTACTAATTCATCATTATGCATTTCGCGGCGTAATTGTCATTCGCCTTGCAACGCTTTCCATTCATGAGTAAATACTCGATTAAATGCTTCTCATAATTGTGAGTCAGTATTAAATCATCAAAAACACATAGATTACATAAAATGAGTTTATGAACATCGAAGCACATGCACATTTTCGCAACACAATGGAAACTTTATTTGTAACGTGCTGAAATCAGTGTGATTCAAAGTAATCGATAAACGCCGAAACGTCAGAGAAGTTTCAACAAAACGTCGAATGTGTTTCATTCGCTCAACGCAACAATGAAACAATTATTGTTTGAGCGTAAAAAAGAAGGCATTCGAATTATTTTACTTTTAACCCTTTCGCGACTAACAAAAAATAAGTGAAAACTTGCTAACTCGACTAAAACGATTTCGAACACTAAATATATAATTTGCAATTTCAGTGGTTCTTTGTTTCTAAATAGCGAAATAAATATACAAATAAAAAAGTTGGACGTCTGCATTTGTAGTATATCGTTCGCATTGAGTAAAACGAGTGTAAAATGAATGCAATGCGAGAGCAATATTTGCGAAAGCAACAAAAATTGAGTAATAAACTTGTCCACCCACACTGCTTGCAAATAAATATTCAATTTGTTCTCTTCATTCGTGTGAACACAAATTCAACATCATTTGAATGTTCGAGACAAGCGATCGTTAACAGAAAAGCCCACGAAAGCTTTTTTCAAACAATTTGCTTGTCTGCGAATTCAATGTACATTCGACTCAAGTAACCTTAAACTCTAACTACTCGAAAACATTCCTATTTTTATTTTATAGTGCACTGCATGAAATTAGTGCAATTTCACCTATTAAAATAGACGTTTACTCAACTTCGGGTGATGTAGCTTCGCTAAAGTTCCGAATTCTTTGTGATACACTTATTTGCACAATATTTTGCAACGCCTTTTACATATACATTTTCTCTATTCATTCTTTCACTTTTCAATTGTTTTCTTTTCATTCTGAATCGTAATAACGAATGACTCTCGTACACGACTTACAGACTTTAAATGCATCGATTTCGTTGTTGTTTTACCAAACTGCATCCCTTTGCAGTGAAGAAAGCAAATCGAATGTAAAATTGTTTCGTTGTCGGAAAACTTTTTTGCTCATTTATTTAAATTGAAAACAGAAGATTCGCATAGAATTAAGCTTGAATTTGTCGGTTGAATGCATGGCGTGTGTCGAAAGTGTAATGAAATATGCATAAAAAATGGTGATTAGTTACAATTCAGCATGAAATAACGGACGGATTGTGTAACCCTGTTAGACACGAATTGTGTCTGCCGTTTCTGTTCTCGGAAACATTAGTGTTTTTTTATTCGCTTATTGTTCGCTTCACATTTACCAGCAGTTTGAAAGTTGAAAGAATGATGTGCTTTCGATCGGCGAAAGAGTGCAATGTGAGCGATGATTTATTGAAATGAAAGAGGAGAGCGGAAAGCAATGAGCACTTGTTGCGGTGTCGAACGCTCGCAGACTGCTGCGAGCGTTCAATGGATTCGAGATTCAGTGATCAGCTAGCTCAGAGCCTTTGCTCGTAGTTGATATCTGCGATGTGAGAACACGTCGTTTATTTCGTCAATAAATTAAATGAAAAGAAATAAAAAGCGCGACTATAAATTAAATAATTTGAGCGGTGAATGCGTGTGTTGCGGCGAATGATCGCATTGGTCGTCGCGGTGCTGTCCCTGGGGGCACAGTGCTTCAAGGGCGCTGCTGCCGCGCTAAGGACGGTTCTGTGACCTGCAACGCACACAACACATCGCAAGTAAAGCTAGGCTTCCGCAATGCACTGACAAACGAATGCAAACGTTCGCGGCTCGAAACTGGGAAAGAGAGGCCGGTGTTTGTCGCTGCGGGCGGTCAGTGAGTTCTCAGAGCGTTCTCAGTGTACGCAGTCCGCCTCCGAATTTGCGTTCGAATTGGAAAGTAGAAAGTGAACAGTGAGCGAACACTTCTCTGCACAGAGCTGTACTCGCAACACTTGCAGCTCAATATTGCAGTGAACAAAATTTACGCGATTGCAGTGAAATGCAAGCAAAGTCCCTGTCGTCGCAAACGCACGCAAAGAGTATCGAGTTGAGTTCAGCGGTCGTCGAACCTGTGCACAGTTCGCAGTGCGGCCACAAACAGCACAATAAGGACCACAACGACCGATGGACCTGCAGACGCACACTGTAATCAAATCGATCGGTGCTCCGCCGTCACTTCGGTCTGCATCCAGTCCGCTTCTCGACGGCGAACTGTGTCGCAGTGCGAACTCTACTCCCGATTTGAAGCAAATGCGTGTCTCTGTGAACATAGAACCCACGGATGTCGAAATGGGTTCGCCGTCAGTTGCTTGGCATTCGTCCTCCTCAGGAGTTTCGTCTGCCTCCTCCGCGCCTCCGCGCACTTCTCATCTTAACGATTGTTCACCACATTCGTTGCAAGAACTGCGTTCCACAGGTGAATCATTCCGCATTTGCTCGTCAATTATATTTCATTTATACAGCGACTTCTTCAGCGTCCGACGAATCGAACACTTCCGACTTCGCGTCACCGTCAAATAGTAGACGGAGTCACTCAATGGACAACGGAAGAGTAAGGAATACTCCAACTTCAAGTCCCTCATTTCCTACTGTTTCGTCATCTGAATTGACAATTTTGGCGTTGAATCAAGGATCATCGAACACAACTATAAGTCCTTCGTTTTATAATGTTTCTTCGTCTGACTTGACGATCGCAGGATTAAACCAGGTGACATTAAATCCTGGTCTTTCGAGGCAACAACTACTCTCCGGTCCTTGTCCTGTTTGTGGAGATAGAATCTCTGGTTTTCACTACGGAATATTTTCGTGTGAATCATGTAAAGGTTTTTTTAAAAGAACAGTCCAAAATAAGAAGAACTACGTGTGTCTTCGCGGTGCCAATTGTCCAGTGAGTATGACTACGAGAAAAAAGTGTCCAGCTTGTAGGTTTGATAAGTGTTTAAAAATGGGAATGAAATTGGAAGCAATACGCGAAGATCGAACCAGAGGTGGTCGCAGCACTTATCAGTGTTCTTACACACTGTCTCCACCGAATCTACTCGGTAGTTACGCTTCTATTGCAACTCCAACAGAAAGTAATTCAAGCACAAGTACCCTTGATCAGGATACGTCTATGTTTGATAAGTCAAGGGACAGTTCCATGTCGAACTGTGGAGTGATTACGTTCCGTTCATCAGGAGCTGACGAATCTCCGTTAAACTTCGATGTAAAGTCCGAGTCAAATTATTACGGCGAAAGTCTTAGTAACGGTGTGTCGTCCAGAAGCACACCAACTTCTCCAAAGATACCACAACTTATCCAAGACATCCTTTCCGTCGAATATCTTTGGCACAAAGATAGAAATGATAAACATCACAATCACGAAGGTAACCACGTCTCCCATGTGTCGTACTTGGATGAGAGTCTTCACAGTCTTTGCAATATTGCCGACAATAGGCTTTACAAAATCGTTAAGTGGTGCAAAAGTCTTCCTCTTTTCAAAGACATATCGATGGATGATCAAATAGCTCTTCTAATTAACTCCTGGTGCGAATTGCTTTTGTTGAGTTGTTGTTACCGCTCAATGTCAACACCAGGAAACATTCGAATTTCGTGCGATCGTTCGGTTACTCTGGACGAAGCACGAGAACTCGGAGTAGGACCAGTTATCGAAAGAATGGTAAACTTAACCGATCATTTGTCGAAATTACAATTGGACGGATGCGAATTTGTCTGTTTAAAGGTCATAAGTCTTTTGACGTCAGGTAAGCATCGCGAGTGATTCTGTTAAAATAAACATTTTCTACTAAAAGATGCTTCGGGACTTAAAGAAAAGGAGAAAGTAGATGTTTGCCAGAAGCAAGTTCTTGAAGCCCTCCAGACTTATGTGAGATCTAATTATCCAAATCACCCTTCGAAATTTGGTGAAATATTGTTACGTATTCCAGAATTAGAAAGGGTGTGTCAAGTGGCCAAAGAATCACTTGCAGTCAAACATAGAGAAGGAGATGTGAATAGTTTAAATCTGTTAATGGAGCTACTCAGAGGGGACCACTGATTTCATGTACATTTTAAAGTATCCAAATTTCTATCCGAAAGTGAGCGAAATGTAAACTTCGGTGCCATAACTGGGGACGAGGAGAAGGGCCGAATAAACAAATTGCACGAAGTGCTGCCCTTGCGTATAGTTTTCTACAATGATGACAGCTACTGAAAAGTGAATGCACACATTTTTTATCGCAATCTGGCTTTGAAAGTCAACATAAAGAAATCCAATTTAGTGCCAATAGTGTCCATTATTCGTCATCGAAGCTTTTAATACACAATGTGAAAACTCAATTTTCATTTTTTGCTGTAAATATAATGAAATTACAGCTGAAAATAACAAAAAGTTAGTCTGAAAAACCGGTCCTTAACCCCAGTGATTTGAATGAAACCGAATCAAACTTGGACAGTTTCTCCTCTTCTGTAATCAAAACTTAGAATTGTAATCAAAAAAGACAGGCGCAATTCACTATTCTTGTAACGATATTATAGTTACGCGAATTGGTGTAAACAAGAAAAGAATGTTGAAACTGTGATGTCTTTTTAACATTAACATCAACAAATCCTTTTTTAATATTTCTCATATTTTTTTCAAATTGTCAATTTTTCATTATTTATTTCTTTTTTACAATAAATTATATATTAATTAAGCTGTGTGCAAAATTTTAGCGCACATTTTTCAAACACAACTGTTGCATTAAAACAACACAAGTGTGCGTCAAGCTCTATTGTTCACTTAAACAGAACTGGTCATTGTTTTTGCTTTTGTTTCAACGCCAATCAGTCGAACGAGACTACGTTTTACATTTGCGTACTTGTGAATCGCATTCTGCGATAATGTCGGATCAAATGATTCTCTCCATTTAGTTGAACTTGTTTCTTTCTTTTTCACAGTGCAGATTCGCACTACAGAATAAACTCATATCAGCATCTACTGTTATTGATGCATGTTACTTATATGCACTACTGATCGAATTGCATACTTCCTTTTTTACTCCCAGTTCGTGAAATCAAAAGCATCGCTACTTACAAGTTACTTGTTAGTGTCTTCTTTCTTTTTATAACAGTTACACGAGCTGGGTACACCAACACATTATGTTTAAAATAGATATTTTTCAACTTTATTTGCTTAGCGAAAAATAGTTTAAAGTGAACACAAATTTTCATCAAAAGAAGTAGCACATCCAAAATTTAATAAGTAAATTTAGTAACATATAAAAGATTCTTAATTGACGTTGTTCAATGCATGTTTCTTTGTAAATAGAGTTTAAATGAATTTTAAAGTGAAAGAGACAAGATTGATTCACCCTCACAACGTTGTGATTCATATTGTTTAACGAGACACTTGTCTGCAACGTTCTCTGCAGATTCCCAAGTGTTCTCTTTCGGCTGACAGCCTTTCCAATGCACATAATAATAAGTGCATCCATTCACAATCTTCTTGTCGATTACGCGATCCACTTGATACCAATTTTCCGATTCACTCCACTTTGTCTCTACGATATTATTTAATTGATCAACTTTACAACGTTCTTCGAATTGTGTGATTAAATCGTGACCAGAAAAGTCTTCTTCGCCAATCCAAGCATTTTCACTGTCATCCCAATCATTTAAAGTTACGCAATAATAATTAAATCCATTCACATTTTTCTTGTCGATCACTTTGTGTACAGCGATCAATTCATCATTTTTTAAAAAGTCACAGTTTCTATCGAAATCAACGAGGGAGAAGTCTGCAGCTATCTTGTCTTCTGACTCAGCTTTTCGTCTGCTTTCAGTCATTTTCGAAGAACCAGGAGAATAGGCAGTTTGCGATCGCAATCGATGATGAAAATGCTTTCAATGCTGGCTGGAGAATAAAACTGTTTATATACGTCAGCGTTCGTCACACTCGAAACAAGTCTCACAAAAGTTGTTAATACAATACTTGTAATACTATGTGTGTTGCTTTCAAATTTATCTTCACAATTGCCAGTGCAGTGTCGAAAGTAAATTGCAATTCGACCAAATTTCATTTGACGCACTTAAATTGAAACTAACAACGTGAATGCTTTGAAAATAATTAAAAATAGGAAGGGAAGCGTTTTAAATTAAGTTCATTTCCTTTTGAATTACTCTAATCTGCATACAATACTTTTTACTGTTGTCTCCCTGACCTTTACTCAGCAAAACAACGAGTTTGCTCTATTTTATCAGATTCATTTTACGTTTTTCAAATTTCAATCAATTTTACTGCAAGTTGTCAGTCTGCCACTGCAGGTTAACATGAAGTAGCCTTAGGCCATCTGAATATGAATTTGAATCTAAAATTCGTATTTGATGAATTTTATCAACCAAATTGTGAAATATTATTGAAAAACTTGAGATTTAAAAGTAAAAAAATAAATATTTATTATGCGCATCTTAAACTTTTTCTATTTTATTTTGCAAAGATAAGTCCTTTGTGAATTCAAACGCTCCATAAAATTCAAAATTTTCACAAAATTTGTTGCGTTTTTTGTTAAAGTCGTCGAATGTATTCATGGAAGCACCGTAATATAGATTGATATGCAACTTACGTTCGACTTTTCAAAAAATTTCGAAACGATATTTTTAAAGTGCAAAAGACGTCACTTTTCAATGTCAGTTTTTTGAAAGAGAAAGTGAAACGGAAGTCTATTTTATTCGAGCAATTGCTGTTTTCGTCTCACATTTCGTACTTACACTGTGATGGACATTCTCTCTTAATGGAGTCAGCTTGATAAAAGAAAAAACTTTAATGACGCAAATTAATCTTTACTGTTATACTCGCGTCGTTTCGCAATTATTGCATCTGATTCATGCTTCTCAAGAAACCAAAATAAATGTGTACTCTTAAACTAAGTCGAATGAGAAATTCGCAGTAATTTATTTGTTGTTCGCTATGTCTGTGCACTTTCTAAAACTTTAATGAGCACTTGGGAATGAAACTCGTGTAGTGACAAACATGTCTTAATAATAAACTTTTGTTGCATTAAATGGTGATTAAATGCGCTTCCTTAACAATTCGAAACAAATGTACGCTTATTTACGCTTTCAAAATCAACAAATAAATAAAGCAATGTAATTAAAAAACAATATAACGACTTAGCATGTATTGCATTATATTACGTGAATCAATAAGGCTTACTTTCACTTAATTTAAGTGAAATGGTCGTGTATGCGTTTTTAGTATTTTGTTGCACAATAATTATGAGTACTGAATTCATAGAAAAAGTTTTAGTTTTATTAAGACGAATTCGTATATTCAATATCGTCTCGTTCGCTCGATTACATTACAGAATCAAAAAAGTGATCAAGCAATGAAATAGAAATGAAATGGAAACTTCAGATTCATCTTTGCTGGGGAATTTCGTTTTTCATATCTTTCATACTTCATTTCGTTTTTTGTTACTTTTATACACTTTCTCATATTGAATTTTTTCCACAAATGTTCGAACAGTGAATGCATCATCCTTTACTATTGTCACGTATTATATTTTGAAAATTAAAAGACTCAATTACGTCATAGACAGTTGAATGACGTTTTCATGCAATATATCAATGTTATTTTTTCCACAGGAAGTTAGTATACTTAAAGTACAGACATCGTTATTTGCCGATCTTATAAATTGAGTCTTTAAATTACGCAATGGTTGCAAAAAGTTGGAAACTGTTATCTTTAATTTCGTCTGAATTCAATTTCGTTTCAGCAGTAAACAGAAAGAAATCGTTCACTCAACGATATCACATTTCACTGCATTCAATGGAATCTCATTTTCATTCAAAATGTGACCAAAATTCAAATCGTGTTTAACCGAAACTTTTTTCACGTCTGCACTTACTTAATCAACTTTCATGAGATGCTGTTTTAGTTGTTCAAGTTTTGTAAACTTTACTGCTGCAGCGTAAGTGAGTTGGAAGTGAGCAAATATTATAATGTAATGTACAATACTTTATTCTTTTATTCAATGATTGCATGCATACATTTAAGTACATAAAATAAAGATTTTGCATTCAAATGAAAACTTTGGTTGTTGATGAGCGAAACGTGAACGTAATTCACTCGAATGCTTTCTGGCACAGGGAACAGTGGGTTTGCAATTCACATTTATGCGCTACGAAATAAATGTTAGCAAATGTACAAAAGGTTTGACGCGAGTATGACTTCCGTAGAAGTTCTAATTGGGCTGCGTCTGCCGTTCACCTAATGTTTGCAGATCCATTGTTTCGTTGTTTCCCTCTTGGGAAATGGCCGGTCGTCGAATGCAGCGGACGCACGCCGGACAACACCTTAGGAAAATATCTTTGAATTCTTTGCGAAAGTTGTCGTTGAGAAAGCCGTAAAGAAGAGGATTGCTGCACGCAGAACTCATTCCCACCAAATGACAACAAGCGAACAAAACGCGAAACATTTGGGAATCGTTGAATGGGAAATATAAATCGGCGACTATGTTCACTATGTTCAATGGTAACCAACTTATGCCAAATATCAGGCTAATTGATATCAGCAACATCTTTGTTCTGTGATTCTTCTGTTTATCTCTTCGCTGTTTTTCTTTCAATTGTGTGCCTCTTTTCTTTTGAATCATTCTATACTTGAGCTTCTGCAGTATTCGAATGTAAGCAACAGTTACGATAAATATCGGAACAATGTACTGAAACAACATCGAAAATATTGAGTATAACGCTCGTCCGTGTTCTAGCGGCCATTTTTCGATGCAATAGTGAATCCTTTTCAAGCCACGCAAATCTGCAAACATTTTAAATTAATTTTATTCAATTTTATTGTCATCAATTGTAAAATGCACAGCAACTGAGAATTAAGTTTTTCTTTTTTCATCCAATTAAAATTCGCATTTAAGTCACGTATTAAACATCATTTTTGAGAATAACAACTTTTAGCATCACTAATATCACTAATAACAACGCATTAATTATTGTGCATCATTGCGAAAACATTGCACATTTCTTTCTGAACATATTTTCATATTCTCCAATTAACGCAATACTTTCATCTCATTTCACCGAGAATTATTTTCAAAACATGCTTTTACTTTTATGCCATCAGCCGAAATACATTGTATTATGCATTGTGTTACGAATTATTCGCTTCTCAAGTTGCTATAAATAGATTTAATCTTTAAATACTAATCTTCAAGTTTGATTCTTGAATCGACGAATTTCAATTATTTTACAGGCAAATGAACGTTTCTCAACAATATCAAGTTGATATGTGTCATTAGAGAAGATTATTCGAGAAATTCAAAATCAATAAATACTTTTTCAAAAAATGTTTAAATCATTTTGCATAATTTTGCAGTTAGCATATGAACCAGAAAATAATAATTCTCTCCCTTTTAATAAAATTTTTCTTTCACTATACATGTATCTCTTTGGTTTAACATTGTAATGTTTACCCACCACACAATAATCACGTGTTATTGCATCTATAAATATTATTCGCATTTGTTCAAAACCATTTCCATGTAAAATTTTCTTTTACATTTACGGTAAATATTGAATAAAAAAGTGTTTACAATTTCAAGAAGCTTTTGCAAACCCATTTTAATGAATAATAATTTTAAATTTACGTTCGCATAATGATATTTACGCAAATATTTGAGTTTGTCGTGAAATATCCGCATTCTCACGAATATTTTGTATCACTTTGCATAAGTGAGCAATTTAAATTTACTTCAGTAATTGACAAAAAATTGTTTTGTGTCAACATTGGTGTGTATTAGTGTTGCAAGTCGGTTAACCGGAAAAAAACCCGAACGATTCGGGGAAACTTGGGGTCCCGACTTGCAACACTACTGTGTACGAAGCAACATATTTGTCAACACGTGTTCATATCTAACTTACAAATTGTATAATTACATTTTCATAAGTTCTCATCTGAGAAAATACGTTTGAAATAGTCTATTTGCCTTTGGCAAACAAAAATGACAAATCAACATGCGAAATCTGTTTGCTTTAAATGTTATAAAAGTTTTCAATTTCACGTAATTTTTCTTTTCTCAATTGCATTCTTTTTATTTTACTTTCTAACTGTTTCTTTTCAAAATTTAATCAAGTAATTTACATAAAGTGTATATAAAGCTTTGAACATAATGAAGTTTAATTTACCAAATGGTGTTGAATAATAGATTCGAACAATGCTACACACATTATTTTGTCCAAAATTTTATGAATATTTGCATTTATTCGTTGAATGACAATTTTGAAACTTATTCAACATCAAAAATGAAAGTATACAGTTATGGACAAAATGTGTTTAATCGCATCACTTCTAAATGGCTATTAAACGGTCTCGAATTGACATCAAAAACATAACATTTTGTCCCTAACTGTGATTTGATGAACTAAATTGAAGATGTCAATTTGGGAAAATTTAAAAAACTTTTTTAAAAGGAGCCATTTTAACTATTTGGTTTAACGCAGC
>NCKV01000735.1:0-14194 GCA_003675905.2 Leptotrombidium deliense
AGCAATGAATAAGTACAACTACAATTCTTACATAATTCAATTACAAATCATTTTGCATTTGTTTACCGCAATTGCAAACATTATTACGCTTCAATCGAATAATGATGAATTTATAGTTCAGTATTCGAAGCAACTTCAAGTTTTATATTATTTCTTTTCGATAACGTCGTACATTGAATAAGAATTGACTGTTTTACTATTAATAGTCAATGTCACAGTCACAAATCGAAAATTGGGAGTTGCTATCAATATTTTTCTACATTTGATCAACGTAAACAAATTTATTATATTTTCATCTTAACAGCTTATGTTGTCATTTTAATCAATGCACTTAAAAATAAACTATGCTTTAATGAACTTTCTAATGTATTCGTTTAATGTATTATCTTTTAATATTTACAAATACTAATCTCAAATTGAAATGTTTCGTTGCGCAATACAGTTTACCAGGTGTCGGTATAACTCGAATTACACCCACATTTTACAAGTTTAACAATCATATGATCAATTGTTTTTCGTATTTTTGTTTTTTTGTGCATTCCAACAAAACAACTCATGAGAAAAAGACTATACGGCGTCTGTTCTAATAGGATTCAACATAAATGTAAAAACGATTTTCCTCAAGTTGACATAATGCTGAAACTTCGTCTGCGAAGTGTGTCAATTTATAAAGTTTAAACAGTATTCCGTGATCAAACATTTATTATGCTTCAAAATAGTCAGCTTAACTGAACTACCTGTATTGTGTGACGATCGGAAGCCTGTACAATGAAAATGAAATGGCAAATGTTGTGTGCGAAATGCTTACAACGCAAAAAACATTGCACAACAAATGCATTTCGCATACAGATTTAATTGTTGAACTCTTTCAATTTTTATGAAGTTTATTTGAAAGAATTTTAAATGTTAACTAAATTCAAAGCATTAAAATTAAATCAAATCACGATTTTTTGAGCGTTAAAAAATTCGAATCTTGTGAAAAGATGAAAACTCGAATTGAAATGTGACGGATATTAAGCAACTAATTTCTCGTTTCAAATGGCATTCAAACAAAAATGATTTCAATACTCTCACTTATTATCTTTTTGTAACAAGTTGCTGTTGTTACTTCGAAGGTTACATTTTATTTGCGCTTCTTTTTGTTTTCAACGCATTTCGCACAAAATTGCACAATGTTTTACTCGTTTTTAAGAAGAATGAATTAAGTTAAAAAAGAATCTTTATTCGTGCAATAAAAGAACAAATGATTCAACGGCGTTTTCGTAAATTATTGGCACTGTTTTGAATTTACGATTAAAAGAGAAGTCACGAAAAGAGCGGTATTCAGACGAGATCGTTACTTAAACCACCCTTCGCTGCAGCCGTGAAATTCAAATCAAAGTACACTTCAAAAAGACTAGAATGGATAAGTGTAATTTGGTCACTGTTACGTTGTATGAACAATGTACACGGCACAAAATGTTCAAAGTCAAAGTTCCGAATCAATGAATAACAAATTATTGAGAACTTTTTTATAAGTCATCAATATTTGTTTCCAACAAAATTTTCCTTTCCTCATTCAACTACCTTCAACAAATGCTCAAAGAGGTAAATTGCATTTCAATTACCTGGTTAGTATTATGAAAAGATTGATTAGTAAACACTGACATAATCCAGTAAAATTGTCCGACAAAGTGAATGCTTGCATTTCAGACATATTTAGTTCAAACAATCTTCGAATATTAGTAAAAAAATTAGGGAATGTTTTGTTAAGTAACTTAAATTGGGTCGCTTCAAATTAGCTGATCACACAAATCGTGTCAATTATTCTGCTTAAAAGCATAATCGCATAAATTCCATTTTTTTCAAAAAATGAACAAAGTGAATGAGAAATTCGTGGAAAAAGTCGTAAATAAAATGATTCGCACAGCGGAGGAGTCGAGTGAAAACGAATGGTTACTATTTACAATTCATGCAATCAACAGTAGAGAAAACATGTTTCAAACATTTCGCATACCTTTGTTGACCTCATTCTGAGGTTTTTTAGCGTTGTTACAATGTCGCAAATTTCCATTGATAACTTCGTTGTCGTCATCTTTGAAATATGGATTGTCAAACGCAAATTCATGTCCCGCTTCGACATCACTTCGAACCACATTAACACCAGATTCCACTTTTCCTTTCTTTTGTGTTCGCAAAATTAATGCTGTTTAAAATATTCAAGATTATCTCAAAAATTCACAATTGAGTTGTTTTTCATGAAAATTGTCAACGTTGACATTGAATTGACTGAAATCAATACTGAATAAAGCGAAGCAAAATTAATGTTCTGTGCATTGCTAATCAACGCTGTTTCGTAGGTTTTTAAAAGTGAAAGGTGTGTGTGAAGGCGAATTGTTCAGAACTGCATGAAAGCTCAGTAAAAAATTAGCAAAAAATGTAACGGATATATATCTTTATATGTTTACTTTATGAATGACACTAAATATTGCATATGTAATACGTGCCACATGCATTCGAAATGAATATTGTTTTCGTTTTAATTCACTGTCAAAAAGCTGTTTCATTGAATTGCATTCAAAATTTGACATATAGCTTGAAAGTAAACAGCAGTGGATAAAAATCATATTTTGATGCTTCTCTCGAATAAATGTTTATTTACAATTAATGCGACATTCAGATCATAAACATTTATTCCAATTTCACGATTGCAGTGAATTCAGAATGAATTTACTTGGAAACTGAAGTTTGCTCAGGGATGAGCCTCCGAGGTTCATTTTGGCCTCAGTTCACAAGTTTATCGAGTAATAGAAAATAAATGCCTGCAGCTAAACAAAACACGAAAACGTACCCAATTTAAGATGATTGTTTTTCCACAAATACCAGAGAAACAGTAACGATAAGGCAACGACGACCAACGTAATGATAACACTGCCAACTATAATACCGACGATGTCTCCTGCAGTATAGTTACAAGCTGCAGAATCGAGCGCATCGACTGTAGCAATAAAAACAAAAACGTGCCACAAACAGAGAGACTCTCGAATAGAGTGCATTTTTGAAGAGTTATCGCATCAATTGTAGGTACGCTGGGAATTAGAGACACACATCACTGACGTCGTTGTTTCACACGAACTGTCCGTGAATATTGTGAACAAGGCTTCTGTGTGAATGATTTCGTTGTGTTGCTTATGGTAACCGTTTTGGTGGACTTTCGAACACAATTCACAGTCACAGCACCACTGTTCACCTCTTCACGCGAATAGTACACATTACTTCACTTTTTCATAGATTCTTCGAAAAGCGAACTGAGTGCGACACAAGAATACAGCGAAAATGAACGGTCCGTAAATTTGAAAGCAACTCGGCGAATAGAGATGCGGTGTGAGTGCAGGTATTACCTGTTTGCACTGTTCCCACCTGTAATTGTACAGCCTCACCGCTCGCACGTACGTACCTCCTCCTCAACGTTATAAGGCTTTACCTCTCGAATCAGGAATGCGGTTCAATGCAAAGCAACCCTGTTGTGACCAACATTCAGAGTTTTTCACTTCTCGCCAACAATTTCTCAAACTGCGACTCATTGCCACAAATCACAATTCATTGTTTTTGCGCATTTTTCTCTCCGAATAACAGCGAACCAAAAAACTGCGTGCTACCAACCGTAATAGAAACGCTCTATTTCACCGGCAGTGAAACCAGCCGCAATTTTCTTCTATTTCAATTATTTTCTCGTTTTTCTTAATTCTGAACTTTTCGAACGTAACTTTTGTTTTACGACACATGTGACATCTGTTGTCACACGAACTTCATAACTAGTGCGGTCACACCTCCATAAGTTGACATACTTGAGACGTCAGAAATGTGTAAATTTAGAGAATTGTTAATTAATGGAAACCATTATATGAACATTACTGAAAATTTTAATGGTTTAAAAAGCTATTCGTTGGATATAAAACATTAATGAGACACTCAATTTTTATTGTGAGTAAAACACTTCGAAACTTTCACAAATTATCAGTAAAATCATTGATAATTTTGACACTTGGAATTTCAGAATACGAGTTTATGCAAAAATATTGCTTGAAACAAACAACATTAATTACTTAACATGTTTGGTTTTGTTATTTATTCAAAAGTTCAATGTATCAACTGTTTTGCCAATTTAGAAATAATTGTTTCAATGAGTGAATTTTAATCAGAGGAATGTCAATTTAGCTATAGATTTACGTGGAGTCGTATATTCCTTCTTTATCATAATGTGAGGAAGTACGGTAAGTCACACTTTTTTCAAGGGATAAAGTGAGTGACTTTACACAGGTGTTACTGTACGTGAAATTACGCATTCGTTTAAGAATTTCAGACACTTGCTTCCTCAATCATATTGACATTTTTTAAAAATTTAGTGGAATAATCGACTACTTCTTATTCACAGAATGTCTCTTCATTTGCATCGCAGTTTCATTAATCAGATAAACGTTGATATAATAAGTATGTCATCGATTTTTTATTGTGACTTATACATCTTTATAAGTAAAGCAATATTTCAACAAAAATAAACTTTGATTGTCAATTAATGAAAATCACATTCCATCAATTGGATGAATGTGCGCAACTCCTGATGATTCACAAACAGCATTAGAAATTTTCGCCATTGTTTTAAAATTCTTCAAATTGTCAGCGTTTCGAACAGATGAAAGATTCGATAAAACACGTTCTGAAGCCTGAAACAAAAAATTAACGTAAACAAACAACAGTATTGTGCAAAACAAACCTCGGCACAGATGACTTCAACCATATTCGCCTCGTGTTCAGCAGACGGAAAATTTTTCTCAAAAGAACGTGATGCTCGAGAAAGTACAGTGACCATCGAAAATATGTCAATAGACGCATTCGCAAGACGGTTTAGCAAAAATTGTTCATTAATGATATTCTTATTGTACTTCATCAACAAATGTTCTACTGTTGCTCCAAAATGTTGAATAGCCTTGGAAGCGGCATCAGCTTCTTTACTAAAGCGAGGATTTACATATTCTTGAAAAGAAGGACCAGAACTAAGTCCAACAGCTCTGAAAACTCTTTTTGTTCCTTCTGCGAAGATCATTCCCATATTTGCTGCAGGATTATTCATTGCTCTCTGCAATTCTTTTAAATGACCACCAGCGTATTGCAATCCTGTAAATAAAAATATTGAGTAGAAATATGAAAACTTCATATTTAAAAAACATTGACTGCGAACATGCATACCTGTTAATGCAATAAAAAGTCTCAAGATATCGTTTGTTCCTTCAAAGATACGAAAAATACGCAAATCTCGAAGCACTTTTTCAACTCCAGCCTCTCTCATGAAACCAATACCTCCGAGAACCTGAATTGTTTCGTCGCAGACAAACCAAGCGGCTTCTGATGCAAAAATTTTTCCAATTGCGGCCTCGAGTTGAAAGTCTTTGTATCCTTTGTCCATATTTCCGGCAACCATGTATGCTAATGATTCACATAAATAATGAGCCATTGACATTCGTGCTATTTTCTCCTGAATTGCACCAAATGTGTGGATTTTACTTCCGAACTGAACTCTATTAGTAGCGTGTTCAACTGCCTGGGCAATACACCTCTTCATCGTACCACTCAATGCAGCGGCCATTCCAAATCTTCCACTGTTCAATATATTCATGGCAACTTTAAATCCTCCTCCAATTTCTCCCATTACATTCTCAAGAGGCACTTTCACGTTATCAAAATTAACTTCAGCAGTATTCGAACATTTAATGCCCATCTTCTTTTCTGGTGGTCCGCTGGTGACACCACCGAACTGTCTCTCAACAATAAAAGCGGACACTTTATTTACAATTTCTCCGTCGGCTTTCTTTTGTGGAGTTTGGGCAAAAACAGTAAAAACATCTGCAATTCCACCGTTCGATATCCACAGTTTAGAACCATTTAAAATATAATGTTTGCCATCAGGTGAAAGTTCTGCTTTCGTTTGGATCGAACTCGCGTCTGATCCGGAACTTGGTTCAGTCAAACAAAAAGCAGCTATTCTTTTTCCAGTTGCCAAATCAGGCAAATATTTATTTTTCTGTTCGTTATTTCCATAAAGCAAAATTCCTTTGTATCCAATTGACTGATGAGCACCCAAAAAAATGCCGATTCCCAAATCGTTTCCACCCATTATTTCACCAAGTCTAGCGTACTGTGTATTGTTTAAGCCAGCTCCTCCATATTCAACAGGAACCATTATTCCAAAGGCACCCAGGTTTTTCAAACTTTCAACCACTTTTTCATTAATCGACTCTTCGGCGTCATTTTTGAGCGGGTCGTTTAAGTCAAGGTATAATCTTTCGCATGGCTCTTTAACCATTGATAATATTTCTCGCTGTTCTTCTGTTAATACATCAGGGAACGGAAATACCTGGTCTAGTTTTGCCTGACCGTTAAATAAATTCATGACAAATGAGTTTGTTGCCATTACTTTTGTTTCTCTCTTTTTTTCTGTTGCCTTCTTACTGACAGCCGCGGGCTTCTCGACCGTCGCAAGTGCTCTAAAAAAATTATTATTTTGTAAAAAATGGCCATGCAACCAGTAAGTACTGTTATATAATCATAATCTACTGTTTTTGAACAAAGTTCGTCATTTAAGCTCATCAGCACGTGATTAGTTTGCAATTAACTACGTCATCACTGATAAGTTAGTGTCAATATATGATTAGAGTTAAGGAAAATTAACAAAGTTTTTAATTCTTTGAATTTGCAAATAGGTAATTTTACCAACAATAATCGTACTCACAATTGAATTACATAAATTACTTATTACATTTTAAACTAAGCATTTATCAACTTTCTATTCTATTGGTAATTTCAAATATAAGCAGCGACGTGTGGTCGCTCACGGAGCTGCTTAAGTTGCTCGTGAATTTTTGTTCGTTGTTAGTCCATTCAATTAAAAAGAAAAACTTAGTTACCAACATCAATTACTATAATATCAAACGTCGCATTTAATGAATATTAATGGATTTTTTCCTTTATGAATACTTGCCTCAATCGGTGTTTTAGCAAAAACTAAAGGTTTCTCACCTTTTCGAAAGAAACGAAACATTTTGCATTAAAAGAGGACCATTCTTAGTCGATTTCAGAAGAATGTTGAATTTTGACATTTTGTTTGCGACAAATGTGAAAGGTGAGCACAGAAGAAACTTCGAACAGATACGAAACTACGAATGTAAACAGCAAAATAAAGAGAAGCGTTCGTTGCTCAACGAATGCCAAGCTTGGAATGTGACGTCAGTTCACTAGTAAACAATTGTGACGTGAATGCAATGTGAGTGGCGCGTATTTTGAAACGTGTAACGAGACCCATTTACATTGACCCCTTTACTGAAAAAGGGCGAACTGATTGAAACTATCATAAAATGTCAACGTTTTATTTTTATACAAAATATGATTTACAACGGGATGTGATCATTAGTAATGGCGATTAACTGAATAATTTGCGAGAACAGTGAGTGAGTGAGTATCGCTGATATTTGACTACACTGAGGCTTGTGAAATGAATGAGGGCTTCTTTTTTGAGACTGCGTTCGTTACGTCAAGTCGAAAGACCACTGTTTGTTTGCATGTCAACCTGTGCTCAAATCTTCGATGAGTGGAGTCTTCCAAAGTTGAGGATTCGCACTTAGTTCACGAATCAGCTTTAATCCAAATTAGATTTGGGATCAATGAAATAAATACACAAACTAAAAATATGTCTTGTTTACTAGTTGCAAACTAGACTGTGAAACGTACACAGACTTGAAATTAACAGTAAGATTATTTTAAATGTAACGTTGAAATTGGCCGAACACTCCGTTGTGTTCGCAGTTACATGCTCATCAATAGCATTAATGCTCACTGCTTGCTCAATGATTGACATTGACACTCACGCGTGACACTGACTTAAGAAAGACGTGTTTGTTACTGCATTGAAGGATGTAGAGTTAATACCATCTCTGATGTCATCTGCACATTCTAACAAAAAAAATTGTATTATACAGCTTGGTAATTGCAATGCACGAATTTACATACCCGAAGCAGTGGTTGTCGTTTCGTCATCGTAATCATGTCCCGTTTCTACGTCAATTATGACATCGCCATCGCTGTGATCTTCATCATCAAATCCAACTTTCACTCCATCAACAATAAGGGTGTCTCCATTGGTCAACACTTTATCTGCAGCCTCCTTTAAGATTATATCGACGTCGATGTTTCTCTGATCGTGGATCAGATCATCGCGTAATTGCGATATCTGACTCATGTATCGTAATTTAGTGCGCTCCAATCGCTCTCTTTCGTGCTCGAACTCCAGTTCCGTTCGTTTCAAACATTGGATGTATTTAATAGCACAATGGATAATATTTATGTGCGACGTCTTTTTGTCGCTATACTCAGATTTAGGCAATTGTTGCTTCAACTGTTCGAAGCAATCGCGAAGATGAGCTCTTCGGTTCTTTTCCAGAGTCTTATGTAGCTCGCGATGTCTGTTGGACACATCCTTATCATTACTTCCTTCACCGGCGCTGCTGCCACTAGAACGCGATCCTCTTCCTCTTCCATATCCAGTAAATCCGGGACGAGTAATGCCAGCGTTTGTCGCTCCAGAGATGACCATCATGTGATTCGATGCCTCGTGACTCGAAAACGAGGCGCTGTTTCTGCGATTTGTACTGTTGACAGGAAACGACAAGCAATTAGATCCAGAGACGAAGGCAGTCGTCGATGGAACTTGTGAAGAATATGTATGGAAATGAAAGCTAATAGGTAAATTTGGGTCAACGCGAAGGTGTCCTCCAGACATCTGAATACTGCCTGCAGATCCATTATTACCTCCGCCAATGGTTTGTTTATTCGTGAATTCGTGCGATAATACATCTGAATAACAAATATTCGCTCAATTAGTGCAATCCTTTGTTAATTCCATAAAAAACACAATAAACTACAACAATCACATTAAATTCACATTATAAATAATTGCAAACAGTGTGATTTAATGATTCTAACCTCAACAAAGTTTACCAGTGTTAATCCAAAAATTAGAACAGCAGATGTAACAATCAACTAGCAATGTGTGTTAGCGATCTTTATGCAGGGGTTGTTTTGTGTTGCATGTGATTACTGGCAATGTAAACTTCCGCTTTTGAATAAAAATCAAAAAACACAGTTTGCAAAGCGATAACCTGTTCCTTCTGTCATATGTTCATCTCCAAAAACTATAAAATCAATCACTATTTGACGTTCACAAAACAAGTAAAGTTACGTGGCTTTCCGAAAGCACTTTACGGTTAAATGAACTCTTGTCTGCAATTAATTTTCTATTTGTTTGCAGTTTCGCAGTAATCAGCAACGAAAATAGCTGCAAAATGCCACGAAACGAACTGCACAACTCGCTGCACACTAAAGCTGACATTTATTAGAACAATAGTCATTTGAATGAGGCTTCACAAGCTCGCAACAAAGTACTGCTGTAACAAAAAATGAAGCGATGCTGGCCTGAAAGCACACTCATCGAACGTCACTTTCGTTGTCAACGCAGTCAACGTTTTCGCTCTCAACACTCAAAAGCACCGATTCACTGTGATATTTGCAACAACAATGCACTGCATTTACTGAACGTTACCTCCGTTTGCCTCGATTTTATCCAAATATTTTGCCGCTTCTAAAAGTGTGTCCAGACTCATCGTGTGTTCAGAGGGCCATAGACGGCTCAGTTCGCGTCCATTTTCACAAACTGCACAATAAAGTTTGGATTAGGGAATAATTGCATAAAACACACGAACAACATACATACACTCTCCTCTATCTTCTGTCGCTGAGAGTTGCGAGCTCAGCTTCAACTCAGCCGCCACTTTCATCTTTCAGCGGCGCAACATTTCTTCGCGCGATTTACTCGAAACTCTAGCGATGTCGCGAACCGCGCTTCGGTCATCTATCGGACACACACATTCCCGACTTGGTATTCATTTACAATTTCAATACTTTTCTAACCCTCATGTATCGGCATTTCTTTCACATATTTTGTACTTCTTAAGTAATCATTTTTTGTGCGGCGAAATGTTGACCGCTTATGTCCGCGGTAATGCATTCCCGTCGGAAAAGTTCATGCGATTATTTTCCTTCTTCGGCGGCGACAGATGGCGTTCGCCGAACGCTGAAAACGATATTTGTCGGCTGCTAGCTGTGAGCACACAACGTGCTGTCAAACAAAATCACGTGACTTTGTTTGTTGTCGTCAATCGCTGCGACAGAAGACAACGCGTGGCAAATAATCTCAGTGTGACTGCAGCGACCACTGCCATCCAATACGGTCATTCGCAGAACGCAGCGACACTACTTTTTTTTTATTAAAGTTCACAACGACGTGATGTGTATTTATTTGCATTAGATCGACGATAAAATCGTATTTCTTTATTCTGCTAATATTTACATTTATTCACACATTAAATCATTAATAACTGATAACAGATTCTCGACCTTTCGTTTGCAAATTTATTCATTGCTTTATCTCTTGAACACAAATCGCACGATTTCTTTCCTGTGTGAATGACAAATGATTTGCAAACTTTTTGTGTCGTTTTTAACATTGATACAAAGTAAAGTTATTATTCTAACTGTGAAACGAGCATAACAAATGATAAATAATTTCAGTTTAATTGCTGATTAGCATAAAACGAATTTAAAAACAAAAAGTAAATCTGCGAGTATTTGAAAAATTATTCTGGGATTTTTGTGCAACGAAAGAAAATCGCAATTCAAGGCAATGTTTGTTTTACAATTCTATGGAACATAAAAATAGTGCATAAAAAAGTTTTACTATTCTATGTGCCACAATTATTTAACCTGCAAAATTCAAGGAACTTTTTTGTCTTCCAGACTAATGACTTGAATTCGCATTGATTTCTAACGAAAGCAGATTTAACGTGAATTACACCCGAAGCAATTCGTCGACAAGGACTGATCTCATATCACGTTCATACAAAAAATTAATTTTTCGTTCAACACAAACAAATGCTTTAAATGCTGCGAATGATTAGTTGTATCTTATATTTGATGTCATCAGCCAGACATAGTTGACATTCAAAGTGCCTTCAATTAGAGCGTTTTAATTAACAGACATAAAGTGTTCAATAAATTAATTTTTTGCTACTCAAGTTTTTCTTATCAATTAACTGCACAAGTGTGTGTTTCATTGTTCACTTTTCGAACGAGAAACTGTTTCCAAATATCGATAGCTGAATCATTAAATGCGTTAATTACACGAAAACGCACATTTTGCCTTGAAGAACAATCGAAAATGACCCCTGACCTAAATGTGTTCTTTAGTTATCACTAAGCATCAAATTTTCATCACTGTTATACAAGAATTATTCATTTATGCAAAACGTAATGTTTAAATTGTACATTCATACCTTTAAGTATACTTATTAATGGAAAATCCTCAAATTTTTGAATTTTATTGCATTGTAACTTAAAAATGCAAAAAAATGGAATAAAAGTCGAAGTGGAAACAAAAATGAAAGTACGTGTGTAACTAGTTGTGCTTACTAAATTCCGTGGTAGATAAAAACAATAAAAAGGCGGACATTTTCGGCATTTGGCCTCATTTAATTACGAAAGTGAGTTATGTTTGTTTTGAGTTGTAGACGCGCAAAGAAATTGCATTTCGAGAACAGTTGAATATCTCGCTTTCATTCAATTGTTTAGACGCACCCAAATTTTCGAATAAAAAATTACAACTTATATCAAGTGAACGCATTTGTAATTGGTGTAATTGTTGTTTGCTTAAATACATTTTTTAAACAAACGAAATAAATTTGCAATTATTTTAAATCTGCGAAGGAGTGTGTCGACTCTCGACGTTCAATTACCGTACAAAATATTTTGTGTAAACAGATATCGTTACCTTGCGAGAAAATTAAGATAGAATCAAGCATTAGGATAGAACCAGGAGAACGACAATGCTTTTCAAACGATAACACTGCACTTATACTTCTTACAGAATTTCTTTTCAATTTTGTATTTCAAAATATTTAATAATATATTGAACTGACGTGAATTTAAAAAATCGAAAGTGTTTCTTTACATACAATATTGTATTAAAATCGTATGCAATAAAATGACTTGTACACGCTCATACCTAGTCATTTATCTGCGAGTATTTCGCATAATTTCTGCTTAAAATTACCTGCTTGAGTTGAATTGCAGAAATACTTTGCACAGTCCAAACTGTGTTTTACAATAAGTGTGACTTTAGCTATATGGACTAAATTGGCGTACCAAAATGTATGATTTAATTTTTTCGTGACGGAGGATTTTAACTTCAACGTTGAATCTATTTTCTTTACGAAAGCAAGGATATGTAAAAACATTCCTGGAAATTTTGGTCTAATTAAAAATGGTAACTTCGGAGGTCTGCAATTATCCGATGATAGTTAAAAGTGAAATATTTATCTTTTTATATGTATATATTTTTACACACGATTCAATAACCACTAAGCCATCACACACTAAGGTGCAGAACATGTACTCAGGCCAAATGCACAATAATTTCACACTTCTGAGGGAAAAAGATATACGTATCACACTGTCATGTTTTGTAAATTATAATACTGGCAAAGAATCAAAATGCAACTTATAAATACAATATACATGGAGATTCGATATGCTACATTGAAATGTACTTCAACGAATGAGACCGAAATATACCTATTTCGAATTAATGGCCCTCGATTTATTTTACTTCATATCGACATGCCAATCAATTCGTGATAGATTGTTTTGGAATTTTTTGTTATTAAGTGTCTCAAAAGTGACATAATTAAGTAAATTAAATGAAACTTGTGTAAAATATCATTTATTAAATTGTGTTATTCCCAAAATTGTGTCGTGGCAATTGTATCACCTAAATGACTCGGTACATTTGAGGACTTAGTAATATTATCTTCAACTGAAGTTAATTTCGATTTTGCGTCAGATTATTGAGGATATCGAATCTCCATGTATATTGTATTTATAAGTTGTGTTTTGATTCTTTGCCAGTATTATAATTTACAAAAATGCTACTGTTATTTATGCTCAGAACTTGTGAAAAGAGGTTCAAGTTGAAAATATTACGCAACGTAGCATTGGAATTCGATTACGCTTTACACTTTCAACATGATGCTATTCATGAGAAATACTTGCTATCGAAGCTTTGTAATCAAATACAGTTTTGGAATAAATAACTTGTTAAATCGCATCACTTTCAACGAGAATGAAAATAATTTTTTACCAAAACACATTATTTATTGCGAAACTGTGATTGTGATTCTTTCATCAATGACAGAAAACTGTTTTTAGTCAGATCACTATCATGAATACTGCAACCTAGAAAACAGATTTACATGTCAACGTGTAAACAGACGTATTTCAATATGTTGGTAAAAGTAAATAAAATGACATGTACTCCAGATTTGGACATATTAAATTGCTGTTGGAAATTATGACCGCTGGAAAGAAGTTAAACTTGACTAATTTTCCAAACATTATGTTCCAAAGTGCATGTGTGTAATATAATATTAGTATCATTACTATAAGTTGATACAATACGACATGTCGATATAAAATGGATGCATTTTTATCTTAATTGAAAATGTTCAAACTGCCTGCCCATAACGACAACTGCTTGACGTAAACAGCGCGACCATAAAGTACAACATATTGGTATCACTATCTCATTCATTCATCCATAACACACATTTGTCCACCCATAATATAGCTTGGTTATAAAATATTACTCTTTCGTCTACTATTTACTGACAAACATGTATTTTTGAAAGTCAAAGTGTCGGATAAAGTGAATTGAACTTTAATTTTTTCAGTCTACAACGACGTGTCGGTGTAACTAGACGTAGATTACAACTACACGTTGTAGAATTCATGTAATACTGAAATGCGTAAATAAGATAATTTTTCATGTACGGTATGTACCCACGCTTTATAAAGCATGGCAACCGAAAAGTTTGGTTCTATTTTCGAAAAGCGGAGTACATGTATTGAAACAACGCGTTATTCTCCAAAGTTTAAAGTGCAAAGTTTGCAATTACGTGCAAGTCGAAGGTAAAATGACAGAGGCAGAGAAGGAGCGGAGGTAACTTTACTCTCTATGGAGGTTACGTAAGTTTGTTAATGTGAGCTCTTTTCAACC
>NCKV01000736.1:0-14176 GCA_003675905.2 Leptotrombidium deliense
CGTTGCTCGCTTCGGATCTTCGTCGCCGACTCTTGTTCTATACGCGAACAGTTACTCGTTTTCGTTGCTCGTCGGCACTGCTTTGTTTTCATTCCACGAGATTTACTGTGATTCGGGCTCTGTTCGCCACTGAGACCTATTAACTTTGTGTGCGATGTTCCCCTGTGTCCGCTGCGAACACAAACTTCATTTAAGTCATTCCTTCTCACTGCGACAACAGTTGCCAACTTTTTATGTACTTTTAAGTGCGACTCGCTTAATTCAGTGAATGTACATCGATTTTGAAATATGCGTTTCTCTGAGCTGTGATTGATTTTCAATTCTCAACTTGTGAAGTGAGAACAGTGCGTTGACAACTGCTGCAAACTCGACTCGTCGACGATAACAGTAAGAGTACCTTTTGTTATCTTGAACGCGTAAATCGTTTAATCGAAATTAAAAATGATCGACACTCGCTGAGAACTGCGAGAACAGCAATTGTTGCTGCTTCGTCTTAAGTGTAAATCGAAGCATCGAAACGAAGATTGAGACGCATTCGATATCCTTTTCATCGCATTCATAAATGTTTTACAGTTAATGTCTACAAATACTCTTTGAAAGTACATTTTCTCGCATACATTAAAAAATAGGCTTTTTATGCATTGAAGTCATGCTTTAGTTTTTTTGTCGATGAAAAACAATTGATAATAGCGATGGTGGAGTGAAAAAGAGGCAAACGATAATAATGTTGATGATGATGATGATGATGATGTTGATGGGATTATACTATTTTATATGCGTTTCGTATTTTTTGGCAAAGCCCTCTTCTTTTTCAATTCTCGAAGAATACATAAAAAATGCTGTAAATTATTCTTTTAAAAGTATTTGATCAAAAAAATTTTTTGCTGTTTTGTATTCTGATTGTTTTATAATATTCGAATACATTGAGAATACATTGAATCGTATATTGTTGTTGGTTGCATCGATGGGTGTATTAATTTCATTTGGCTTTTATCAGGTCGTTTGTGGGTGCGCCGAACGATGTGCCACAAACCTGTTATGCATAGTTATGCAGATCGTATTGTTCCGACCACAGTTTGCCGAACAATAGATCAGTTCGACGTTTGGTCGGGCAACGAAAGTGCGATCAATCGCTGCTCCCACTCAGCGAGCACTGAGAGCACACCACTCTTTCCACTCTTTCATTCCTACACAGTAATTGTTGTCGAGAATAGGTGTTCAGACGAGTGATTGCTGACTTCGACTCTGGTTTCGTTTTCGTTGTGATTGTGTGCCGTCGAATGAATCGCTGTTCGACTCCTCGGGGCAGACACGGCCATCAGCGGTGTTGCTTGAACGTGGATATGTCAATCGATTGTTCACGATATTGTAATCACATTTAAAACCGCCGTTTAAGCGAAGAGAGGCAATCATTGCAATCTGAATGCTTGCGAAGCCTGCAAAAAATGAAATTCACAGAAATCACGAATTTCGCAAAACAACGCTTTCAATCGCTATGAATTATGTGACCTCTAATCTATATTAGTTAATATTAATAGCGTTTTAAATATTTTAATGCGTTTTAAAATACGCGAATTAACGTACGATTTTCGTTTACCGCACAGATCCGCTTCCAGCCTTAAAATATTTGGAGACTGCGATACAAGATAAAAAAAGAAATCGTTTTGATGCGAAAAACAACAAAATTGTTTCGTCGAATGTTTGCACAAATCAAGGTAAGTATTAAACAAACCAATACTAATAACTTAATCGGATTTCGGAGTTGTGCTTTCTTTCGTATTTCGCGTCTGTAAATCAGTCGAGAAACACTCGCGGGACACGCCTGAGGCGACGTCGAGCTGTCGATCGGTGATCGGGCATCAATTGCGTCCAAATCACAGCCTTGACCCAATCTGTCGTCTGAGACAACGAGCTTTGAGAAAGTGATCCTTTTGTCTTTGTCTGCATCGTTAGCGAGGAATGTCGGTGACCATTGAAGCGTGTCGCGCGATTTCTGGTGAACAGCACCTGTTGTGTTCACTTTCTCTGATTCTTGTGAGATCGGGAGAAGAGTATGAAGCGTGAAATGACCAGACATCCTAAGACAAGGCCACCTGTTCGATGCATTGTCGATTGCAGATTCGAATGATTCGCTTGCTTTGATCGCTTTGAAGGTTCGCATTAATATGCAACGAACGTAGTGGTCGATGGATTGGCAATCGAGACGAGCAACCCTTGAGCGGTGCAGGTCACACGTATTGGGGTAATGCACTTCGCTTGCATCCATCTCGGAGACAATGTAAATATACGAGTGACATTTGATGGCGTTGATATGCGGCATTACTCAGCTTTTATAGCAGCGTTTCGGATGCAAAGCACGCGCTCGAAAAGTGCCAGCAGTGCTTGCAGTGCCAGTAGTGCACAGCACTGGATGACAACTACGCACACAGCGCTCGCAGATCGCTTGCGATCAGTGCATATGTTGCGTTTTGTAGCCGAAAGCCTCGCTGCTTATATAAGATATATGCGATTCGGTGTAATTCGCTATAAATTGCTATAAGTTTGTTGAGGTTCGCATCGAGTCTTAACCCTGATGGCCAATGAATTGCAGATCGCAGCAATTGATTACCCTCTTTACTGGTCGACTATCACCAGGATTGCGTTCAATGCGCGCACTTGGCTGCTTGCGTTTATGTAATGTTGAATCGTAAGGCCGCAAAGGTCAAATCACTTTCCGTTGCCGCGGGGCAGCCTTTCTGTTGCAAATTGACCCTCGAAATAGGAAATAATTATCCTTGTGGTAGATATTATCCCGTAATTATTGTTTCCGTTTCGAGTGTCAAATAAGATCACGAATTCATTTATATTTCATTCGCGCTGTGATCAACTTTAAAATATTTATTTTACTTTTCGCTCGCAAACGCAAAATTGATTTATTTTTTGTTTGCGACTCTTCTCTGTTCTCTTTACTTTTGTATTAATAATAACAAAGCTTGAGAAAGCGACGAAACGAGAGAGTGAGAATGTGTACGACGAATGTAAGTATTAATGATTTATCTGGCAGCGTTTGTGAGCAGTGATCTCTGCATCTCTTCGTTGCATTTGTCTTTAAAAAGCGGATATTGGAGCAACAAAAAATAGCGGTCGTATATTTGTGATGTTAGTGATCAATAACTATTAGACACATCAGCAGAACACATCAGCACATCCTGCGAAACCAATGATCGTAATAGAAGCCAAAACTATTGGATCAAGGCTTTCTTCTCTTTCCCGTTTCGCCATAAATTAAAGTGACTTTTCAAAGCGAATTTGCCATTGCTTTGCCATTGCTGTGCGATTGCTATTTATTTGACAAAATTGACAAAGAGTCGCATCAATAAGTCGAGAAGCTTTCAGGCTTTGCGCTGTGTGCCACAGTGTGTGGGGAGGTATCAACTCGATTCGATTATGCAAACCATTCATTTGGCAATCGTTCCCATGTATTTTCGGCTCGAATTTGTCATCTTTTTTCTGCCCTCTTTTCTCAATGTAATCAAAAGTAGCAGAAAATTAATTGTGGGACGATATGTTTCGCTTTAAAAAAGTTGATGCCATCGTTTTTGAAGTGCAGCCGATATTTGCTCACTCAGTGCGATCCATGGATAGGAATACTAATTATGGATCTTTTATGGATGCGTAATATATTTAAAGAGTTGCCGAGAAGCGGGCAGAGATGCTGTCTCGTAATCAAAAATAATCATCGTTCGTCTTTAATTTATAATCAATGAAATATAGCGAAGCGTAGACACACATTCAGAGTAGTGCACATCTATAGCGAACGCCAATTCGCCGTTTATTAATGCCAACATTAAAAATAATGGTCGGAATAACTTGATTTCGTACACGATTTAATGTAGACACGATGTAAACGTTAACTTTGATGCTCGCCTTAAATATAACTCATATGCATCGCGAACGATGTTCTCTGCGATGATGTTTGTTGCCTGCAATTCTGTGCACTGATGAGCTGCCTGCGATGCTCTGCTATTCTCATGATTCTGATGCTGATGACTGCGATCTTGTGATGATGATGAACAGGCGAGTGCTGAGTGCTCACTGCTCAACAGTGTACACCTGATTGCAGAGCGCGAGACGGCCGCATTCGCTCTCACCGGCGAGTACTCGGCAATACTCTAATCTAGTTATTTATTGCTTACTTTATAAGATGTGAAAAGCAAAGAGAAACACTTCTCTGATCCAATTGAAAATTGCCCATTTGTCCAGGTGCGAGAATCGTTCTAATCCCATCCACTTCCATCTGTGGCTCATGTTCGCGTTCAATGCAAATAGACGAAATGCGTCGCACCAAATAGAGGACTTGACGAGCAATTCCCCTTTAATGTTCCTTTATTCTTGCACGGTCGGCATTCGATAATTTATGTGTTTATTGAATACATTTCAGCAATATTTGAGCATTTCGAACTGTGCACATCGCTTGGACCATTAAGGGTTATAGGTTTCCTGTGAATGTTAATCACCGATAGTGACTGCGATCACTTGTGTCGAACAGTGACTCGGTTTCAGAGCGATCCGCGAGAGAAAGCAAACAATTTTCTATATTCTTAAATCCATATTTATTATTTATGGTGATATTATCTTTTCATTCTTTCCTGTTCGTTGTGTGCCTTCTCCAGAATTGACAATCAACAGGAAAAGCAGAAAAGGAGACATTCAGGAGTTAAAGAACACAATCTGTCGTCAAGAACATGTAAGTACGCTTTATAATTTGCGCTCGAATCTAATAGTTTATTGATTATAAAACGCAGCGAACATTGCAAACATTGCGAACGCAACCAACATTTGGACACTTTTTATTATTTTCCTGTTATATGCACTGTTTTGCCGGAGATTCGCTTCAATAATAGTGACTGCTGCTTTTAATGCACTCATTGTTCTGAGTAGCAATGTTGCCTCACTGTTTGCCTGATCGCCTGATGCTTGATGCCTGATCGAAGCGATCGTCGATTCAGGAAACTGCTTATTCTTGCTTCTCTGCGCTCGAATCACTCGAATCTGAATGTGGTGTGAATGCTGTATCGAAGGACAAGGACAGCTCGACGACAAATGCACGCAGACAATCATATTTCCATTATTTCCACTGTCGATGCATTTGCACACAATTTTCTGCTCGATAACTCAATTAATTGAACGTGTTGCGTTCGCTTGACAAGTAATACACTGTTCACTGTATGTACACTCGCTGTAAACACCGCTTTCGGTGCCAAATTATCACCGACGGACATCTTGAGCAGGACTTACTTTCTCATTTAATTAACTCAATTTTTAATTTGTTCGCCACTTTTTGACTGCGTTCTGCGACAAAGAGATATAATATTGAATAATTTTTGCAGATTAATTCCGCTGTGAAAGCACAAGAAAAAGAGAGCGAAAAGTACAATTCATTAGCAAAAGTAGAGGTATCATCGTTTACTGTATCATTTACTGAATTAGCAGCTGAAAATAATAAAAGTGGTAAGCAATTAATCAACTGCAATTTCACACACACAAAGCTTCTTCCTTTGAATATTAAATATTCTAAATTGTATATATTCTAAAATTTTCCTTATTCTTTATCACTAATTTTTTATTCTCCTCACTTTCTTTGGTCACTGAAGCCTTGAATTGTTTACAATCACCCGGAGAACAATTTGTTGATGAATCAAGGAATCACAATGAATTTTATGCAAAGTAAGTCGGCAACTCGACGATCGCATCTCGACGCAATTCTCCTGCCCAGCATTAATTAAGAGGGACACCCCGTATAGCGGAAAGCCAGCGTATAATTTATTATTGTTAAGGCGTACATATCGACAATTAGTATAATTTCAGTTTCAACGTATCTAACAATTGCTTGATTGCTTGACAAGTGCCAAGGACAGATATGGATGCAATGCATGCATAACTGGTCCATTCTCGACACTTCTTTTCGCGCTGATTCACAATGTTTGCTCTTTTACGATTATAGAAACGATCAGTTCGATCAACGCTTAGAACTCGCAGATATGTCCGACTCCGAAGCAGAGGATCACACACAGGTACGTGCGACGTGTGTTTTGTCTCTTTTGCGCGTTTCGTGGTCTCAGTTCACTGCTGTTTAGTCGACTGTTTGAACGTTCACTTTTTGCCGTCGCAACGAAAACAAAAGTAAACAAATGTGCTTTAATGACAGCGAGAAACAGAAATAAGAAGAAAGTGTCTCGCAAATATAGATGAGTAAATATCGTAAATGTATAGCAATTATATGAACGATTGTAATCGAGAACAGGACTCAGTTTAAGCTTAACTAACTTGCAACGTCGACTCGAATCTTTTCGGTCATTTATACAATTAAGAAAATAACGTTTTTTCCGAGAATGCATGTAAAAGGCAAAGTTTCGAGTCGAAACTCTCGCTGCTGTAAACTTTAATAATTAATAACTGCAATGCTTTTATCATAGGTTTTTGTTTCAATGTTTCTGTTGTCTTCTCCATTATTTGCAGCAATAATTTGTTTGAAAACCAAAACCATTTCAATAAAAGAATGGTTGCTCACTGCGTTCGCTGCACTCATCCATACAATTGATGTTTTTTAATAGAGCAACGGAAATAAAGCTTTAAATTTGATTATTGGCTGATTTATTATAAATTACGCTTTACTGATAAATATACTTTTTATCTTCGCTTCGGTTATTGGACATAAATTGTATGTATAATTTGTGTACAAAAAGCATCCCATACATAATATCAACGAAGAGGATCAAAGTTTTATTATTATTATTATTGTAAGCGTTCGTTATTGAAGTTAGTTATTGAAGCCCACAATAAATAGCAATAAAATTCGTTGAGAAATATGATAATATTCCAATAGAGTCATTCTTTGGACCAAATTAACGCCGTTTTATTGCATTATTTGCGGTTCGCCAAATTACCGATCTTTTATCGGTGAATACCGGTCCGCCTCGAATTCCAAGCAATTCTTCGATGTATCATTAGCTCCGCTAATTGATTGCGTTTATCATTACGATTTTCGAATAGTTTCTCCGTATTTTGTTCGGCAAACAATGAGAAACCTGCAACATTCTCGCTGCCAACGCCCAATATTCAATTGTGTTCTCACTGCGGCAAATCAAACTCATTAACAGACTATATAAACGTATCAACCCAATATTGTGTGCTCTTTGCATTCAATAAACGCATTAAAAGTAAAGAAACGGGAAAATGAATGTGTGTTCGTAAATATTGTCGAATATTGCGGTTGCGATGCTTGCAACTCATCGACTGTAAAATTGCAGCTTCATTACCGCACGTTTGTGCACACAGCTTATCTACTGCGAACTATGAATGTTGTGAATGTTCAATACACGACGCAATGCATGCAATGAAAGCAATATGCTTCAATTACACTTTTCACTGACTTAATGTGTATCAAAGAATGTATTATAGAATGTATTATATTATCGCATTTGTTGATTTGCAGCCATTGAATGCATCGAAATCATAGAAGCCGAAGCGAAAGCATCACTGTACGCATCGCAGATTCTCTGCAATCGCATGCATTCGGCGAACAAAAGACAATTACTGCTTCATTTTGGTTATTGTTGCGGTGGTGTTTGTGTTAATCGGACTAGGTCCACAGACATGCAGACGCTGCACCGCAGAACACGGCGAACGGTGCAAGTTGATGCGGCACATTATTTATAAGCTGGCAATAATCACTTTGCAAAGCCACTTTTCGTTGACTGTTAACTAAAAAGCATTTCGCAAGAAAACTGAGTTCGATTTTAGGATAACTTTAAAGTCGCTCGTTTATCATAAAACATCAGTTATTTGCGCGCAGGAGGAATGTCTCCAAGAGCAATGTTTGTGAATTTAACATGTATTCCGCCTCATTTCATGAAAATAGTTTTAATCCCAGTCCGATGCTCGCTTCTCTGCTCGGTTAGTTATTGTTGTGAACATAAAACTATTGTCTTTGTTTCATAATCTGTTCACTTAATAACAGCGAGTAGTTCAGCGGTTACTTGTTCAGTGTTGGCGCTCATGAATATTCATTAACTGGGCTTTAATAGTTTCCCCTTAATTACTATTAACAACGAACGACGAGGCTTAAGTAATAGCAGATTGCTTCTCGTTGCCCATTACATCGCTATTCACAAAGATATGCAACTCTTTGAGCCAAAAACTTTTTAATGTCTTTCTGTTTTCACTTAAACTCACTGTTAACTCGACTGTGAACCGAATTGCGACTAAATATTAATAATCTTTTCATAAAATGCAAGTTCATTTGTTTGTGCAGCGTTCGGACACATCCTCCGAACGATGCCTGCGATGCTTCGCTTATTACCAGTATTCGTCGTCCTCTTTCGGCCTCTTCAACTGTTTTCAACTGTTTTATGCGAGTTGTGCAACAATACGAACGCATTCATAGCATTCACAGCGTTCACTCGTTTGCATACATTTGCGTATAGAGTGCTGTGCACAGTGACACAACACAACACAAGGGCCCTTGTCTGTGCATCGCAAATAAGTGAATCTCTAAGAGTCGACCATGTTCACTGTACGCAAACACATTTAATTGCCAATCGAAAGAACGAAGAATGCGTGTGTGTCCGCAGCCATTGCATCCTTATCTCAATCATTAATAATGTATGCTTGGCTAACTTAACAATCCTTATTCAATTGAAAACATGTATTTTGTGTACTTTGAACGCTACTCAAAAAGTTTCGACAAGTGTTTTGTTGAAATTAGCCAAATTTAAGGTTTCGTGGTTCAGTTGCGTTCTCAGCAGTGGTGTGCGGTGGTATGCAGCAGTATGTGAGCAAATGCACAACTGCAGATACGCACTGCCACTGGATTCGTATTCCCAGCATTCTTTGATTCGAAGGCGATCGCAGGAAATCATTAAATATTAGAATAGAGACTTATAGATTGGTTGATGGTTGAGGACCGGGTTGCGGCGCTCACCGGAAACGGCTAATGGCTGTCGACCGATGCGAGCCGCGGTCCTCGATGTGTGGTTATGTAGTGCTTACACACATTCGCAGCGTTGTTCGCTCGTTGTTCGGGGTCTTAATAGCCTTTCAAGAGTCGTCACACAGAGTAGCCTCTTCTAACTCTCAATACTGCGTCACACAACATTGGTTATTTTCGAGCCTTTTCGAGCCGCGTTCGCATTTTGCAGTTTCGCTGAAAAAGCCGACCACTAAAAGAGAGAAAAGAAGGTCTGAAATGTGCTTTTTGTGTTGATGAGTTATGTCATATATATTCAAAGATTCGATGCCATATGTTCCCAAATGAAGTTTTACTCTCTTTTCTGCAAACATAAAGTTTCGCCAAACTTTCCCACATCAATACTGTTTCGAAACAATTCAATGACTGCAATCTCATTCGCAATGACTTCGGTTAAGTTTGCAATCGTGACTTTTACAAGCAAATCTCACTTTACTTCCCCTAAAATAAATAAGAATATAATAGTAATGAGACTTGAGGAAAATTGCCATTAAACTGTAATGACTTTACTTCATTACCATTCATCGAGTATCTGATAAATAAATCGTTGCTTGCTTCCATTCACAGACAATAATGCAACCCTTCGTCAACGACTCCCACTTCTCGCTTAGACACTCTTTCTGTGCGGTTCTCCGTCCGTCCACATTGCACAATGTGTTTCTTCTTTCTCTGCCGCACAGTGCTTCGCTTTTTGTTTGCTTCATTCTAATCATTCCATACTTATTACCCTCAATGTTTTCACATTCTTTTTAGCCTCGTTTCGGTCGTCGTTTCTTCTCGAACCGCCAGTTAACTCATCAAATGCATCAATGCTTTAAATCTGTGTTCGAATACTAGTCACTCTTAATTTATGCAATATTGTTCTTTTAAATCACTCGTAAAAATTAAAAATAACAAACTGAACGGTTTCTTTTTGGCGGCATTTGTGAACGTGCACACATCGAAAGCACAAACACTTTCCCACCCAGAGACTGCAAAGCGAAAGCGAAAGCGAAATGAGAAGAGACTCAGTTCTAATTTCAATGTTCCAGAAAACAACGCACACCGAAACGATGAAAGAAGGCAGTGAAAGGGGTCTTCGTCTGCAATGTGAAAGTCCTGCTGTTCCAGAAATGCAAAGCTCGTCGTCCAAATCACTTTCATGCAAATCATTCTCATCGAACACATCTTCGCTGCAATCGGAACTAAAGGCGAGAAAAAAGGAGGTGAGTGTCACTCGCATCATCTTCACTCTACTTCAAATCGGACACTTTGCAGATCGCGGAACTGCTGCATGAAATTCAGAGACTTCAGTCGACGGTCAGTTCTTTGAAGGAAACCACAGCCTCACAGGTAACTTGTGTAATCACGTTAAATATGATCGCTTGTGTAGGCAAACTAAATTAACTGAAATCACAGCGAAATGAAAGGGTCATAATTACATGATTAGCGTAATTAAGTGTAAATTTTTAATTGTATGATTCATGTGCGCACAGAGGTTAATATTAACATAGAATCATTTAATTAACTCTGAGAAAGATTAGAAGTAAACTTCTTTTAATTAACCTTGTTTTGTAATACTTGCAAACGTATTTTCAGATATCGCAGTTAGAAGAGGTTTTGTCGGAGAAAGATGACCTTATAAAGCGATTAGAACGCAAACTGGACAAACAGAAGGACTACGACGACATCAAACGGGAGCTGAGGTTCATTTAAATTGATTACATGACTAATTGGTTTGTTAACATAAACATTTTGCAGTTCTTTGAAAGAAGACGGTCGCAGTTCGAGTAACGGTGACGGCGAACACAAGCCTCTCGAATTGTATCTTCTTGAGAAAACGAAAGCTTTGCAATCGGAAAATGCAGCTTTGAAAGCGGCAAACGCAGAACTTTCCGGTATTGAATGTTTCAATATTTATTCGAGAGCAAAAAAGGGACAAAGGTTAAGAAAATATTGTTCTATAGGGTCACTTCCGCGACATCTCATTCCGCCACTGTTTCCACCGCTGCAAAACGTCGAAGCGTTTGGTTCTTTGTTGGGAGAAGAGATCGTTAATTCTTACGCCAAGACATTCAAAAGAGAACCTGCGGATGTGAACAGTTCGGCGTCACCCTCACGCCCAGCGTCCGCCGATGACGCTAAGTCCGTGACCAGCGATGGATCTCCGAGGAGTTCGAGTGCAATAAACTGCAATGAGGAGAATAATATGAATTGCAGTAATTCGGCAGCTTCGGTGGCCGAAGGGAACACGTCTTCTTCTTCACCTTCAATTCAGTTGTCTCTGCAGAAACTTCAGGAATGTTTGCGTCAAAATGTCGACAAATATATGAACGAAACATTGAACACTTTGAGTATCTCGCGTTGTGTTCGCGAACTGTTATCAGTGCACAATATTGGCCAACGATTATTTGCCAAATATATTTTGGGTCTCTCCCAAGGAACGGTCAGCGAGTTGCTTTCCAAGCCCAAACCATGGGACAAACTGACCGAAAAAGGCCGGGACTCTTACCGAAAAATGCATGCCTGGGCTGCGGACGAAAACTGCATTTATTTGCTGAAATCATTGGTGCCGAGGAAAGGTAAGAATGGTTGGTTACTTTGCCCACGTTTCTTGCTCACCAGTATCCTTTCGTCTCAACAGGAAAAGAGACATCGAGTTTGAAACAAGACGATACGGCAGCAGAGGAACGAATTCAACAGATTCTGAGTGAGGCTCAACGAGCGATGATTACACCAAACCGATCAAACAGTGGAAGAGTTGTGTCTGTCACACCGAATGGAGAACAGACTCCCACAAAAAGTGAAAAAACTGACTGTGAAACTTCCAGTGACAACGGCGACGAACGATCAGATCGTCGGTCGCCGATATCTTCGAGTTCTTTTGTAAATACTTATCGGAAATTGCAGAAGAAAGACAACGATGACATGCCCAATGAAATGGTCGCTCGCATTTATCAAGCAGAATTAGCTAAACTTATCGGTCAACAGGTCGAGGAAGGTTTTCGTCATCCTCAGGCAATCGGATACGAAAGGACACAGGATGAAATTCGACAGGCATTGGCCATATATCATCAGGAACTATCTCGACTTTCTCATCTGGCTTCGAGTGGCTCATCAGCTTTGCACGCTTCAAATTCCGAAGCGTTTGCACGATTCACTGCCGCATCTGCAGCCGCAGCAGCGGCAGGTCTCGTAAACGGTGCAAATTACCTCGGATTGCCGCAACTTTTAGACACAAATCTGGCGTTGGATGCACGCGTCAGAAGTGACAAGTCAAACGTAAACTCAGGTTCAGGCAAAGAAACACCTCGAGACTCATATTGCGGTAACGATGAGGTGCGACATCACAACAGTGCCTTTTTACTTGTAAGTACTTACTTTCACAGTACTTTACTTTAATAATTTATTATTTAATGCAGAATAACAATTCACCAATGTTTGCAAATAACGCGAATAGTTCGGAAATGAATGCAACGGTGGCCGAAGATTTGAGTGCTGCAGCTTCGCCTTTGCAACGAATGCAATCTATTACAAATTCATTGTTAACTCAAAGCTCGACACCGTCAACACCGTCAACCACGCACAGACCAGCGAAAGCTGTGTTGCCACCGATAACCCAACAACAATTCGATCAATACAATAATTTGAATACTGAAGATATCGTGAAAAGAGTTAAAGAACAATTGAGTCAGTATTCAATCAGTCAGCGCTTGTTTGGCGAAAGTGTATTGGGACTGTCGCAAGGTTCGGTCTCTGACTTGCTGGCACGTCCGAAACCTTGGCATATGCTCACACAGAAAGGTAGAGAACCATTTATTAGAATGAAGATGTTTCTCGAGGACGATAACGCAGTGCACAAACTGGTCGCGAGTCAATATAAAATTGCACCGGAAAAATTGATGAGAACCGGTGGCTTTGTGTCGGGTGCTTCAAACGCTTCCATTATTTCTGCCAATCAACAAAACATGTCCCCAAATGCTGCTTTCAATGCATCGAATCCATCAAAGCCATCAAACACACTTCGAAACTCGGATTCTGTGAAATCGGAATACAGGCAAACTGCGAGTCCAGTATTTGCTGACACTAGTGGGAACAGGTCGTCAGCTTCGACACCAGAACATAATCTTCACGTAAACACATCTGCTACTCATTCTCCACCAACCGGTAAGCATTAGTGGTCGAAATTAACTTGAGGGTCTAAAGCAAATATTTAATTGTTTTTAGGTGTTCAAAATTACAGCAGCCGACGTTTAACGCAACAGAACACAAGCCGAGGTTCGTTTTCATCCATCATTCAACCATCTGTCTATGAAATGGCAGCGTTGACCACTGATCTTGATACTCAAGCAATCACTACCAAAATTAAGGAAACATTAATGGCTCACAATATCGGACAAAAGGTTTTCTATTAAAGCTATTCGTCTCGTTTTAATAATTTTTTCTTAAAGATTTTCGGTGAAGTGGTGCTCGGATTGTCGCAAGGCTCTGTCAGCGAATTGTTGTCGAAACCAAAACCGTGGCATATGTTGAGTATTAAAGGCCGGGAACCGTTCATTAGAATGCAGTTGTGGCTCACAGATCCTTTGAATATCGAAAAGTTACAAACGTTGAAAAATGAAAGACGTGAAGCGAATAAACGTCGGCGAACGAATGTCGACGAAAGCATTTCTTGCAACAAATCATCTCAAGAAATTTCAATTTACAATTTCAACAGTAACAATAATAATTACAACACACTGCTTTCAAGTGGAACGTCTATCGCACCAGGATTGACATCGTCGAACAATTCGTCTAATGCTGCTTACGGCGCTCCTTCTGCAAAAAAGCCTCGAATATTGTTTTCAGAAGAGCAGAAAGAAGCTCTGAGGCTTGCATTTTCAATGGATCCTTATCCAAGCACAGCAACCATTGAGTTTTTAGCAACAGAGTTGGTACTGTCAGTACGCACAATAACCAACTGGTTTCATAACCATAGGATGCGATTGAAGCAGGTGAACAGTGCGAACGTTGACGAGACAAGTATGAGTGGTTCCAATCAACTACCGTACAATTTGGGTCGAGACGGTGTTTGCTTTGACGCTGTTCAGTTTCGTATGTTGTTATCCCAAAGATTATCAGACATAAAGTTGAATAATAACGGTGCTCAATCGTCAGTGTTAAATAAGCCCAAATACTCGAATGTCTATG
>NCKV01000737.1:0-14149 GCA_003675905.2 Leptotrombidium deliense
CTTATCATTGCATCGGAATTATCAAAATTCACTAAAGATTCAGTCAAACTAACTAACTAACTAACTAACTAACTAAGAAACATGTTTATTGACAAAATATACTTTACACATGTCAATTTAAAGGAGAGACTTAATGTAAATGTAATTCAAATTCAGTTTTTTTTTGTAAAAGATTTAATATTTTCACTATTATTCGTTTACTCAATCTGTTTAATAAGTTATTGAGTTAAACGTTTAACTCGTTATATCAGTGAAATGAACTGATGGTGAGTATTTCGTCACCAAAATTAGTTAATTACTCAACTAAACCATCAAAACAGTGTTTAAGTTCATTTGAAACGTTTTTAGTTAATAGACATTAGTGTCTGAAAGTCGAAAAAAAGCCGGCCAGAACCCGATATTTTCGGGTTACCCGAAACGCTTCGGGTTCAGGTTTTTTTCGAGTTTCGGGTTTTTTTCGGGAACCCGAAAAAATGTCGGGCCGGATTCGGGTTGCCCGAAAGCATTTCTGTTCGGGTTCGGGTTTTTTTCGGGTTACCCGACTTGCAACACTAATAGACATTAAACAGTTTCTGCGAAGATTGAAATTCAAATTTATTTAGGATCCACAATTCCAAGGTATATAACAAAAGGTTAGGACCATTAAAATTATTCTTTAAAAACATTTGAATAAAAAAAGTTTTAAAGTCGTTATAAAAATTAGTCTGGCAAATTTCGTGTCGATGTTTCGAAGGTTATAAATTATAAGATTAATTGTTGTTGGTTTTTACTGATTAATTAGGCAATTGAGGTTAGAGGAGGTGTTGCGATTGTTATTGTAACTGGAATTTTCTGTTTACTGGAATTTCTTTAATCGAAAGGGTTCGTATTGAGGAGGTCATGTTACATTCAGAGTCTATATGAAAAGCAATTCGGGTGGAAAAAACTGTTCTAACAATGGTGCCACGTGATTGACCCCATTGACTTTAGAATGTGGTGTTGATTTTCGGATTCTCCGCAAAAAGTTATGGAAGAATCCATCAAAAATGACCAAGTTGAGAATCGCGTGGTACCCTTATAAGAAGTATTCTTACTCGTGAGGTATTTACTCTAGAGGTTTTACTATATGGTTTCACCGAAACTTTACATCACCGCGGTGACACCTCTCAAATCAGGACAATTGGACATGAAACATTTTTGTCCCTAATTGAGTGGTAAAATTTCAGTGTAACATTTTATTGTTTTCTTTACAACGACATGTCATATTGAAAAAGCTTTATTTTTTAAATTCTGGTTAAATACGATTTAACCGATATTTCGGATTATGTGAAAAAAATACGGTAATTCGTTGACAATTGTTGACAATCTCAATAACAAGTTTACAAAATTCTTAAGTTGTATTCTTTGTCTTATTTTGTCGTATTTATGATCGCATGCACTACGTGTCATAGAATGTGAAAAATTTCAGGTAGATGATAATTAGGGTTGGCAGTAGGGATTTGGCATGTCCGGCATGCCTGGCATTTAGGCAGGCACTCGAATTTTTCTCCATAGGATTACATTAGTGCCAGGCATGCCTGCCATTTGGGCAGAATTTTTACGAATGCCTGCCCAAGTGTCAACCCTAATGAAAATATATTCGTTTTTCAGTGGGCAATACAGAAATAGTTTTAACGAGGAACATCTGTGAAAAAATGAACCTTGATGCACAACGTTGAAAATTAAAAAATACAATCGTGTATACAAGTGTATAATCACTTAAGTATGAAAACATTTTTTGAAAAATGAAAATTTTTGATATGAAATAACGAATTTCAAAGTTTGTTCCCTATTGAACGCCATGTGAAGTAAAACGCTCCCTACAGGTCACGGAGTGCATAAGAGCAAAATTTAATCTGAGAAAAATTCTTTCACATAATTACCTTGCAAATATAATTTTTTCAGATTTTTTAAAAATTGTCTCATCTTGACCGACCCTTGTAAATAGCACAACGTAAATTCACGTAAATGATGCTTGTCAAACTATAGAGACAAACACAGTGTTGATTTTACTTTTGTTTACTTATGTTTTACTTAAGTTTAATTTTTCTTCTTACACACAACTGAAATTTAAGACCTCAACAATTTTCATTCACTTTTCACTGTTTTTCACATTATTGTCATAAATGTGCACAGGATGTTTAATGTGTGTCTAATAATGTGCGACTTATATGTATGTATATAGATAATTTGATTTTCCAAATGAAGTTGATAGAAATTACAAAAAGTGAGAATGTGAATTCAGGCAAAATTAATTCGCTCTAACTCACTTTTCATCAAAGTGAGTTTAATTTCCGTGAATTACTCATTTTCACTTTTCACTTTAGCACTGACAAGTGCGTCGAAGTTGAAATATAATGCAGTTATAAACTGTCATATAATATTCATCTACTCACAAAACTGTGTTTAATATGCAAAAAAATGTAATTTAATGTAGCAGTAATTTTTTTTTGTTTTCAGCTTGTGAGGTGCAAATTGCGATGTAATCAATAGTAGGCTAAAAATAAAATCATTTCAACGAAAAGCGAAGGGAAATTTAAGTTGTTCACATGTGTACGAAGATGTTATATTCATGTGACTCCAGCGTGACACTAAAAAATAAACACACACTTTTTGAGTGTAAAAGATGTGAAAATGTTTATGAAAATGATTTGTTCGTCTGGAAAAAAAATTGAAAAAACAAAGCGACACAAAAATTGATTCGCATGCATTCACAATGTGAACTCGTTTTGAGAACTGTTGAAAATAATGAGAACAGAGATGTGTTGCATAATTGAGTAAATTAATGCAGTACAGCGTACGAACTGTGAAAGTGGCAGAGATCGAATGAACAGCGCAATAATCGGTGCGTTAAAGAGCCACAAAGAAAGTGTCGTTTGGCAAGTGAAACATTGGCGTTTGCAGTTGTCCAATTGCAACTCTGTAAACTCGCATATTTTGAAGATATTTGAACAAAGCGTTTGTAAACAAAGTTCGTGTGTGTGCTTTATAAACAACTGATGACTTTTTTGAGCGTCGCGTGTACTTGTTTATATTGGTGAAAACGTCACACAATTAAAACGAATTTATTTGAATATATACTGATTAATAGTTTTTATTTCTGCTTGTCAAATTGTCGGATGGATGCGAATCACGCGAATATCACAATGATGTGAGGTGAATGAACTAGGAGATCGATGAGATTGTTGAAGGCGACGAAATTGCTCTTTAATCTGCAAATAATGCGTTCACATAAATGACTGTTTACACAGTTATCGAGAAGAGAGGCAGCAACAAGAGTCGAAGGCAACAGTGACTGATAGCATTGAATGTTAGAAGAAGTTCGTGTTCTCTAGTCTTGGACTAAGACCAGTAAAGGTGCGGACAGTCGATTGGTGAACAGTGTAAAAAGTTTGGTAGTGGTCGCAACTTTCACTTTCGCTTAATTCAAAACAACTTTAGACTGAAGGAGGAGATTGTGGGACAAACCTGAGACAACTTTCCTCAACGAGTTTCTCGGCGTTTCAAAGTATTTGTAAACTTGGTAAGAATGTGTTCGTTTCTCTCGGAAAGATTGACTATCAAAGACGAAGAAGAACTGACATTACTGGACATCAGTGATTATCGGCTGGATTCGAATATCGAGCATCAGCAACAGGTCAGTGAATCTTTGTTTATTGCACTATGAACACAGTCTGAAGCAAATTAGCACTTATAATGTGTTCAATGAAATCCAAGGCCGCTATTTGACTAAAATTTTGATGAGGTTCTGAATGCAGCGCGACTCACCCTGTATCCGATCGGAGTCAAAATGCGCAGAGGATGTGTTGTTGCCAACAGCGAGACTGCAGTGATCGAAGGTTACGCGATTTGCGATTGAAACACTTTAAGAGGCACCGTAATTATGTATACTATCAGCAAAAAGCGAGTTGCGTTCGAGTTCGACGCAAATTAACACAAATTTAGGTCGCAATAAACTAGTGAGCTACTGTCACTTAATAAATTGTTGTCATCGCAGTTTGTAACAAATATGGGCAAATTTGGAGAACGTTCAACAAACTGCAGAGTTAAATCAACACGACCAACGCTCATATCAATCACACCGGACATCGACGACGACTCCGGCTTTTGTGGTTCTAACTTATCGCCTCCAATCACTAAAATTCCTCGCCTAGAAAACGATCCTTTGATTCTTAAGTCATTTATAAATGATATCGACGATCACGACCGTTGCTTCATTGATTCACAAGTGCTTCAGTTCCAAATGGAATCTTGCGAAAAGTTGGCGGGTAATTATCCGGCCAAATCTCGAAGTGGAAAGTTCGAGTTGCGAATTATTTCACAACCCGAAGAGCAACACAGGTGAGATGCAGCCGACACGTTGACACACTCAAATGAAATTTGCACAAACAGAGCTAGATATCTGACTGAAGGAAGCAGAGGCTCGATTAAGGACCGCAGTGGTACTGGACACCCAGTAGTCAAGCTGTTCGGATACTCCGAAAGCACAGTTCGCCTGCAGTGTTTCATCGGTCACGACAAACACATCGGAACACCACACTTGTTTTATCAGGCTTCCAAGATAACCGGCAAAAATTCAACGCGTTGTCACACATCAAAAGTTGATGGAACAACAGTAATCAGCCTGGACTTGCATCCGGAACACAATATGGAAGCTGTTATCGATTGCATTGGCATTCTTAAAGTAATTTCGTATCAACTCATTCTTGCAAATTCAAAACAACATTCATGTTTATAGGAAAGAAATGTTGATGTCGAGCAAAAACTATTGCGTTTGAAAGCAAAAAACTCGAATAGTAAGGACCCGATTTCACTGCCAAACAAGAAAAGATCGACGCGATGTCGACTTATATTTCGATGCAAAATTCCAAGCAGCAACGAAACTTTGCAAGTGGTCAGCAATCCAATTCTTTGTACACAACCATTGGGAACACCAGAAATATCGAAAATATCAACCACCGAATGCGATATTTCGGGAAATAAAGAGTTGTTTATTATTGGGAAAAACTTTTTGAAAGATACAAAAGTTATATTCAAAGCTGAAAATGAAAATTGGATGAAAACTGTGGAACCAGACAAAGAGTTCTTACATTCTGTGAGTAAATCAATTAATGTAGACAGAATTAAACCGAAACTTCATTTCGGTGTGTTGCACTGTAAATATTTTTGTGTCAAGTACATGCTGAAATGTCTACAAACAATTTTTGTTGAGTTGAATTGTATTTGGCACTCTATAAAGTTTATTAAACTTTCAAAAATTTACAGTGTATTCAAATTTTGCTGCTCCATTGCTGCTTGATAAGAATGAAAGAGACAAATTTCTTGCAGACACATTTGGTGTGTACAATCCCAGCGTTCGAAGGCGCTGTTCCTGTCGATCGGAGCACTGTAGAGACAACATTAACTGTTCGCAGTGGAGGAAAATACTCCGAGATTCATCCGTTCGTGTACACAACGATCGCTAAAGTAAATTTCATGGCACCAAATGCACCAATACCTTCAACGCTTGCAACGCCTGTTAATCCAATAAACAACTTATCAGCTGTCGATCAGATGCAAAGCAATTACTCGCCTGAGTGTTCAACATTCTATATTTGTCCGAGAACGACTGTTTCCGAATCGGTTGCGCTTGCAGACGCTGCAGCGACAGTGGAGACCGCTGCGCTTTCAATGAATGACGATGTATCGAAACATGTAACATTGTCTGCATCTGCGACAGCCTCAGCATCCGTTGGAGTGTCGCCAGCAACAACTGAACCCGTCTCGATCCCTGTTACACCACCTGTAGCCTTAAACCAAGGCTCGCCTTTGAGTGAAATGTCGCAGATGACAGACAATGAATTGCTTCGACTTATAAATCCATCAACTTTTGAAGAATGTAAGGAAGCGTAAATATTTTGTTGTATTTTAAATATTTCTTTTTCAGTGTAGAAAGTTATGAAAATATATCTTATTACAACCAGTGTGTCGCTGTCTATTACCTCGTTTTTTCCACAGCTTTTCTATAGTAAAGCAAAGGCCACACCATTCAACTTCCAATTTGGATATGTTTCAAATTTTTGTTTCAGTGCTCAAAAGTTTCAAGTTGAAATGCAGTTCGAACACAACAGTATCGAGTGACGCATATATATTTCAACCATGTCAACCGTGAAAACTGAAATTTTGAAAATGTGCAACGGAAGCTGGTGTCCACAGTGTCACATCATTTCTTCACAAAATTAGTTTTTCGTAGAAAAATAATTAAGGGAAATCTGGAGCAGTTGAGGTATCAATGGTTGATTAAATAGTTATAACAATGAATTATAATATCCTAAACTTCTTTTTGAATAATAAACGATTTCAGTAAAGTTTACAAAGTTCGTAAATTCAATTAAAAATACAGTATCACACAAAATGTTTTGCAGATGCTCATTATTTTTACATTGGTAGTGTTAAAATTGATCCTAATCTGCACACCATTTCGTCCGATACTTCGCTATCAACTATCGAAACAAAAAACTTGAAATAATGTGCAACTTGATTCAATAACAAGTTTGCGCGAATAAGAGATAAACGTAATTCGCTACATGTAATGCAAATACATGGAAATTATACGTGCTGATGTGAAGAACATTGTCGTGAGAAGGCATGTCGGTTGTGAGAGAATAGGAAAAATTACGCAGTAAAGCGAAGTAACCGAAAACGCAGTGCAATGAATTTGAAAGAGGCGCGTCACAGTCACACGAATCGCATAAAAGAAGGAATTGCAGAGAAGTGCCGTGTTTTACGATTTTGAGCGCATCGTTGCAAAAGAGCCTTCGAAGAGAAAGAAGGGTTGTGAGACATGCCAAGCAAAAAGAAGAAATACAACAGTCGATTTCCTCCAGCTAGAATCAAGAAGATAATGCAAATGGACGATGAGGTCGGCAAAGTGGCTGCTGTCGTTCCTGTCATCATTTGTAAGCACTTCACTCTGAAAACATTTTCTGTTTACTCTTTCTATGTTTTGACAGCCCGAGCTTTGGAACTATTCGTAGAAACATTGCTAAACGAATCGCGCAAAATTACAATTTCAAGGAACGCGCGAACGTTAACACCGTCACATTTGTATATATGTCCTTTTAGTTGAGTAAACAGTGACCTTTCTTTTACAGGAAAGCAAGCACTTTGGCCAACAGTCAATTTTTATTCTTAAGGGATTTATTGTCGTCCATTCCTGACATTCAACAAACGGGAGAAGAAGATCAGTCTGATGGAAACTTAAACTCAGGTCCTTCCGCGAGTGGAGTTAAAGTCTATCGAAGAACAAATAGTAAAAGTAACCACAATTCTGCGAACAATAATTTAACTGGTAGAGGTAGAGGTCGTCCAAAGAAAAGTGTTCCTGTGTTTTCAAAAACTGAAGAAGAGGACGAGGAAAACGAAGATGAGGACGAAACGAATGATACCGTGGATGACGAAGAGGATGATAATGAAGATGAAGGAAGCTCTTGTGATAATTCTAATTGTGTTGCTCCTTCTTCACCAAAAAACAATTTTGTTGTTAGACATTTATCGACGTCTCTCGACAATTCTCACAAACCTCCAGCAGAAGATGACGACTATGATGCGTAATTCAGTAGCCGCGATTTATTTTACATTTCATTGCATCTTTTACCACAGTTTGATATCAAATTCAATGTTATCATTAAAGAGCAGTTCTCACGACATTAACTCTCACATGTTTTTTTGATGTATATTTTTATCAAAGAGATTATATACAATTTCAGTGATTCGAAACGCCAATTAAGGATTCAATAGCCTTTTATAGATTTTTGTAGTATTAGGTTACACATCGAGTCTCACACTTAATTACTTTTACCGGTGTACAATTTACACATCGTAAATGCTCATTATTACGTCGATGCGTAAAAAACGTTTCAAAATACAAAGACAAGTAACTCTAGTACATAACTGTTATAAGTAAAATTTAAGATTGCGTCAATTGAATGTAAGAAAATGAATGAATTAAAAGCACACCTGTGAAGTCGGAAGGAGGACGACGGAAGTAGAGTATCAATGAACGTGATTGGAGATTAACTGCTACCTCTCAGCAAAGATTTTCCGAACTTAAGTGTCGTCGATACTTCGATAAAAGTCTCAAGGTTTTAAAATTATTACACAGAAACAGAATACAGCCTGCAGAAAAATTACGATCATTTGATCGTTAATTGCTTTAACAAATTCGTAAATGTTGTTTATAGTACTTTTTGGTTTGTTTCAGTCAGAGATTGTTCATCAGTTTTGAAGCCATTTTCGGATAGCAAAGAAGACAGTACTTGACTTGTTGATTTGAAAGGTAAAATTTAAAATTTGTTTTGTAGTTTTTGATAAACTACACACAGGTTTTCGTTTTTAAATTATTAGATAATCTTCTAAAAAAAAGAATTTCACAGATAACGAAAGACTTCATTTTTGTGGTTGAAGTGAATTGTGTTTGATTTGCGACAACTAAAATTTAACGGACTGCGCGCGGAGAGAGTGACGCCTGAGGCGATCGGGAATTTCGGGGAAATGCGTGTTCAGTCCCCAACGCATGTTGTGACGTAATCGTTGTAATTGTGAGTCATTGTTGTGAGAAATGGAGACTGAGTATTCGCGGATTCGTGACTTATCGCAGTGCGCGAACAGCAGTGGAGCACTCGCGTAGTCTCTCTGTAATAGGCCTGTTCCCGTTTCGGCCGTTAGCGGTCACTGCGTGAACCATCAGTGCGGGACATGTTTAATGGACACAACGACACGATTAGTATTGAAGAAGTGAATGAAGTGATTGAGCGAATCATGGATCCGTTTGCTGTCAATGAAGAAGTTACGAGTGCTAAAAACAAGTGTTTCGTGAAAATCGTGGAACAACCCGCGAAGTGTGCGCTCAGATTCAGATATGAGTGCGAGGGTCGTTCCGCAGGCTCGATTCCTGGTCAAAACTCGTCACAAGATAACAAAACTTATCCGACAATTCAAGTGGTTAATTACAAAGGACCCGCGGTTGTTGTTGTTTCTTGTGTCACAAAAGATTATCCTTACAGACCTCACCCTCACAATTTAGTAGGAAAAGAGGGTTGTAAGAAAGGTGTTTGTACAATGGTTATAAACAACCCCGACATGCTCTGCAGTTTCACAAGTCTTGGCATTCAATGTGTTAAGCGTAAGGACATTGAAGAATCTCTAAAACTCAGAGAGGCTATTAAAGTTGACCCTTTTCGAAGTAAGCTTATCTTTATCATTTGTAGCTTTTAATTATGGCATTAATTCACAGCTGGCTTCGCTCATAAATCTCAAGCGTCAAACATAGACTTAAATGTGGTGAGACTGTGCTTTCAAGTATTCGTCGAAGGTCCGGAAAAAGATAAATTCACAGTCCCATTGCAGCCTACTGTGTCGGATCCAATTTACGACAAAAGTAAGTTATGAATATTATGAAGGACGCCTAAATCGTCATTTGTTCCCTTTACAGAGGCAATGTCAGACCTCGTTATTACGAAGCTGAGCCACTGTAGTGCTCCAGTGACTGGAGGCAAAGAAATTATTCTTCTGTGTGATAGAGTCACAAAAGATGACATTCAAGTTCGATTTTTCGAAGAGAAAAATGGTCAACTTATTTGGGAGGGCTTCGGTGATTTACAACCAAATGACGTTCACAAGCAAGTTGCAATATCATTCCGGTCTCCTCGATACTACAACGATAACATACAACAGCCTGTGCATTTGAACATTCAGTTGCGGCGACCGAGCGACGGTCAAACAAGTGAAGCTAGAGCGTTTCAATTCTTTCCTCGAGAAACTGATTCTGACGGACTCGTTAGAAAACGACAAAAAGTAGAGGAGGGATGTCTTAACCGCTACATTCCTGGTCCTGCATTATCACCGTTGGCAATGTCGTCGATTACTGAGAACTGTAGTGGTGCATCGCATTTGCCTTCCATTCCTAAAGAACCTATTAGAATTCCAAGATTGTCACAAAATTCTGTAAAAGTAAAACTCGAAGCTACCAGTCACTTGCATCCGTCAGTTTCTTGGACGACTACACGCAACTCGTCACAAATGAGCAATACTCATTCGTCGGTGCAGATACCACAGCCATCCTCACCAAACTTACAATCAGGTCTCAAACAGCCAAACAGTATTATGATTAATCAAGCAATGAGTAATTATGAAGGGGTGATAAACATAAAATCCGAAGCAGATGAAAGCCTGGAAAATGTGTGCGAAACTCAGTCAACACTTCTGAATCCATTATTAATGAACAGTATAAGTAATGTGAACAGTGTTCTAAATTCGGCTTCGTTCGCAAATAACGCGAACAACAACGTTGTCGAGGGACCACTAACAGAGAAAATGGACAGTTTAGATCTGGATATTGACCCGAACGACCTGATTAACGATTTTAATTTAAACAATATGATGATTATGATGGATTCCGGTAATAACATCACATTCAATAGTAGCGGCAACATAAACGTTGAACTACCCTCTGTGTCTGGGTCTCTGTCAACACCTCAAATTCTGGACATCAGTGACAGCAGCAGGAATCTCATCAGTTCGCCTTCTCAAATGTCACGTTTACAAAGCGAATTAATTCGAATGCACGCTAATTCGTCTTCGAGTGGTGAACCGCAATGAAATTATCAATAAATACTCAATGATTTATTAATGGTGGAGGTTATGTACTTTTCTTTGTTAAAATTATACTCCTTCTTTGTTGACAATGTTCCATATTTTACACCATTACATACATCAATCAGTGTTATTTATTTTGAGTTTGCATTTCAATGTACAAATTTGAATTACAGTGGATTTGTTACGTATTTCGAGTGAGCCTGAAACGGCTGCTTATGAAAATAGTGGAAAGGAATGGCATTTGTATGACAACGTACAAAACTGACTCTCTAATCGTTATCACAAGCTTTCTAATCGACCGCCTTTTTGCGTTTTGTACCTGTGTGGCTCTTTTGCATTCGTTCCAAGTAATTCTGCGCCATTGAGTTCACTATTGAGTAAATAAAATACGCAATCATCAGCAGCACCACTTTCTCAAATATCACTGCCAACCAACTTGGCTCCTGCAATAATTTGTTAAACAAAGTCACTAACTTTTGCCAACCTTTATCGGAGGAGTGCCAGCTTTTCGGTGTAAGCTAGCCTTTTGTTTAAACAGGAATTCTCTGAATGGTTCATTAACATACTTTCCGATGTAAGGAATCTTTCTGCAACCGTAATTTCAATTAGCTCAGCGTTTACAGTGAATGCATACCGTATCCAGTCAACGAATGTTTCGACATGGTGTTCGTTAAATGCAATTATAACGAACAATTTCTGAATGTGCATTTTGATCACTGCCTTTCCAATAAGCGTTGCTCCAAAAAAAGTCCAGAAAGGAATTAGAAAGTGTCCACAAGTTATTCCGGCCAAGTCAAATAACGGATTCGGGATCTACGTTTAAACAAAAACTTGTTTACAGTTTTAAATCGGAAACAAACCGATGCGCACGCCAAAATTCCGAAAAACCCAACTCTTTCAACCAATAGTTTGATACTTTGACGACATTTGCTTAAAAATGTTCTCTTCTTCCTTTCTCTACCATTTCCACTGTCTGTCCCATCTTCGCTGCTATCATCGTACTCATCGTCAGCATTTTCCCCGTTTTGTCCAGACAATCGCGAAGCTCTGGCCACAAAATACGGCGGTAACTCTCCGAGAGCGGTGCCGGCTCCCCACATGAATGCTTCCAGTCTCACTTTACTCATAATACTCAACAGACTGATTTCATCACTGTTTCCATTTCCGTTCGACGGGCACACAATTCTGTGTTCAAATTGTTACAAAATACCGCAAAGCGATGTTAGACCTACTCGTCGGGATATGGAGGTTCGGGAAAATTTAGACTCCCGCATTCCTGGGCTGCTAATGTAACAGACGCGATGTGGGGGCCCAAATAGAGAAGAAATGTGTGCAATCCTGTTCCAAGACCTATTGAGGAAAGAATTCCTAATCCAACCCAATAACCACACCAAATAAGTTTCTTCTCTATAAATAGTAAATACTAAAAGACGAATTAGTTTATGAAACATCACATATGTATTTACCTTTTGATGGGGTCCTTCTAATTTAGAAATAGCAAGCAGAAATAAGATATTTAAAATTACAAAGCCAGTGAGTTTATAGTAACTCGATAACCATAAATAACATTTGTGAAGTAAGTGTAACGATTCTCTGGTAAAATAATTTAATGTTAAAAACGGTCGCCTCCAAAGGACCAGATCTGATTTCTGTAAATAAAACGTGTTCATCATAAGTTCATAATTTACTGACTGCTGTCATATACTTGCAAAGGAGGAGACTTTCTCGAGTTACGCGCGTCACTTCCAATAGCTTTCGACTGAGTACTCGCTTTTCCGCTCTTCGAACTCGTCTTGCCGTTAACCACTACCACCTCTTCTTTACCTGCGATACACGCGCACCGGTCAACATAAGCTTCACAACTTGATTCACTAACCCTTTCGCTCTGAAGCAGCGCTAGAACGTTCTTTTGACCGATGCGTCGTTCTACGAACGCTTCGTTTCTTGTCGCGTTCACTTCTGTCGGTTCTCCCCATTAACGGACTCACTGTAATTCAGTCCAGACAGTCGTCGAGTCATGCATTACTCGCCATTCCCTCTGTGACGTGAACGTCACCGTCGCTTTAACATCATTGCGACTGCGTAACCATTGCAGTGCTCAAAACAGAGATTGACACGTGTTTATCACTCACATAAACAACGCCACTTTATCCATTTAATTATCTAACGAACAGTAACAATAGTTTTATCGTTTTTTATTCACACAATTAAGTGCTTTTACACTTAAAATTCTCAACAAATTTGTTAAACCTACATTCCCGGAGGACGCGGAGGTTGTTTGAGCACAATCACGTTTGCCGTCGGTCTCTGTACAATTCTTTTCATTTGCTCAAAAAGTATTCTTGGATCGGTTTGTGGCAATTTTGGACAGTTACATGCATTTCTAATTTCCATTGCTTTTGGAAGCAAGCTTTCGATATTTTCTGCTCTCGATTCATGACTTGGATGTGTTGACAAAAACTCCATTTGTGGAATATCACTTTCACCATATATCGCTTGGATTTCTTCCTTTTCTGTGAGAGACATTTTTCTCCAGAATACAACAGCTTCTCTCACATCAAAACAGGCTTTCGCCGCCAATTTTAAACCGATTTCATCTGCTTCCGTCTCTAACATTCGATTGTAAGGCAAATTAAAAATGACACTAACTATTTTGTGGTATAACCAAGTCAAAAAAGCAGCATAAGTATCAAAAGGAATCACTGCCCATAGAAGACAAAGAGTAGATATTATAAATACATCTAAAATATGAGCGTGACTTAATAATTCTGCACCATGTCCAAGTAATGCATGAGACATTTCATGTGCAATGACTATGCCCAACTGGTCATCGTTTGAAACAGCACTTAAAATACCTGTGAACACAAATATCTGTCCGTTAGGCAACACAAATGCGTTCTTAATGTCAGGTGCTTCCACGACACATACAGACCATTTCTTGTCATAAATCTGATGTATATCTTTGTTAGCCAGTAATAAACGATTGGCAATGTTCTCCACTTTCTTACAAACCGAGTGTGAACTCGGTAAAAGACGACCACCGAATTGTTGTAGTAGAGATTTGTACTCGAAATCCACTATTTGTTCGTATTGTTTATCAGTAAAAGCAATGAATCGTCGTCGACCAGTTAGTGGAGTTTCTTGCAAATGAGAATAATAATAAACATAAAAAAGTGCAAGAACTGCGCTGAAATATAATAATAACGTCGTTCTATTCTTGTAAATCCAAGCTTTCAGAACTAATCGTTTATCTTCTGGAAGATTCTTCCACCAGAGTCGAATTCTACGACCAAACAACATAGCGATCACTTTCGCAATTGGTCGAAGTACAACCGAAAGAATGGCAGGCAATTCATTTTTATTTGTAGTACGAAATGTTCGAGTGCAGTTTATCTGTTCATATTTGAAACCACAGAGTTTTGGTAAATTTACAGCTCTACGTTCACAAATTAAAGACTTTGCTTTTAGGCACTGAATCGATGAGAATGGTTTTCCA
>NCKV01000738.1:0-14145 GCA_003675905.2 Leptotrombidium deliense
ATGAAACAGCATCAGAGATTTAAGAAATGATATTATTCTCCCTTTATGTATGGTGATTTAGGTATGGTCGTAACTTTTTATATTTTGGAATTAGAATTTTTTACTTCAATTAAAACGAGAAGATGACATATCTCTATTTTTAAAATTTTGGTTCAATTCGTGTCGTTATAAGTGAGGAAGTATGGTGAGTTGTATGTGTAAAACGATGACTTTTGTATAATTTCCACAAAATCAACCGAAATATTTACAATAAATTAACGTTACAAAGTAATTTCAATTTTATGACTACGTCACAAACTCACAAAATTTTGCTTCATTGTGAATCGTCACAGTTTATTACAACTGAAACTTAATAGGATGCGTGAGTTTGCCTTGCAAAACTGAAAATGAAAATGAAAACTGAAAGAAAAAGAAACGTGCAGCAAATGTTGAGTTTGAAGTGTGCGCGCGTTGCGTTTGACAGTGAGCGAAGGAACAAAAACAGTGAATCGAAAGTGATCGCTACTAAAGCGTGAAATGGGCTGTTGTTGTCCGAAAAGTTCTGCTGATGAGAGCGTTGGTTTTGCGCGTTCAGCCAGTGTAAGTATACATGGAAAATAGTTGTCTATCTATTAACTGTTGTGGTTAAAGTCGGAACAAGCACAAGAAGGAAGTCGTCCGAATAGAGAAATGTTAGCGGCCGCTGCTGAAAAGAGAGCCAAGGAACAAGAATCTCGAGGAATAAAACACGAAGTGCGCCTTCCGAAGAGCAGAGACGCTGATTTACCAGTCGGTGAAACAGGAGGACTGAGATGGCAAGTGGGCTGAATTTACAAATACCAACATGTTTCCGTCAAACGCGTTTCGTCAAATCAATAAATTTGAGATCAAAAATTTTAGATAACTTATACAAACCTGATATTATTTTTGCTATTTAAGTGCATCCAAAATTAACTCTCAATTCATTGTTTTGCTTTCATTTGTGTAGCGCACTCGTATTCATTTTTCGAAACAATGCAGATGCTCACCGTTTTTAGCTTATTTATGTGTTTTTCACTTTTTTGTACAACTTCGTCAACATTTCTACAAATTCTGGGATTGTATCCGTCTGCACCGTTGATTCTCGGCGCTAGTGGTGCAGTTGGAAGCCTTGCTTTTGGATCAAGGTTTTTACAGTTACTAAGTCGTCGACGATCAAAGATGTCAAGTGTTACAGTTGCATCAAACGAGTCATCGGTGGTTTATGACGTTCCGCAAAATGACAGTTTTTCTGTCGAAACAACAACTGGTGCCTCAACAATTGGTGATGCTGATTTTTTATTAATTAGTGGGCAACAGAATCAATCAATTTTTAGTACAAATTTGATGAATGCCGATGTCATAACTCAAAATTCTTCAATCGGAAATTTTATGGAAATTGAACATGAGGCGTTTCCCAACATAAACTCCACAATTTCACATGATGTAGAGACGGTCACTTCGGAATTGTTGCCAGAAGAAGTCACTTCATTGAATGAAGAAATGAGCTCACCTGTAACAAGCAACAGTGACGAAAATAATGGAAGCACCATGGAAAATATTGAAACAACACCTTTGCAATTAGTTGATCAAAATGTCGAACTTAATGAGAACTTTTAGTAAATTTTATATTGTATAGATACTGTATATTACACAAATTTAGTTTTTATCAGTTGTTTTATGGTTAATAAAATTATTGAGTAAGACTTCCTAACCCTATTACCACGTACGCTAACCTGATGAGCTTTTAACTCAATTTTATTCTACGTGAATCAACAACTTTGAACCCCACATACACCTGTTATTGCTATTCACTATTTCTACGGAATGCCCCACGCATAGTTGAACCTCCGAATCTCCGAGCCAGCACTCGTTCGTCGGCCAATAGAGAACCTACCCACGAGCTGTGATCGCTACGATGATCTCCACTCTTCTTTTTTTGTGAGGTTAACTGTATCGCTACTAAAGCGTGGAATGTGCTACTGTTGTCCGTAAAGTTCTGCTAATGAAAGCGTTGTTTTTGCGTGTTCAGTGTAAATATACATGGAAAATAAGCTTGACTATATTCACTGCTGTGGTTAAAGTCGGAACAAGCACAAGAAGGAAGTCGTCCGAACAGAGAAATGTTAGCGTAGCGGCCGCTGCTGAAAAGGAACAAGAATCACGAGGAAGAGCAGAGACGCTGATTTACTCATCGGTAAAACAGGAGGACTGAGATGGCAAGTAGGCTGAATTTAGAAATACCAACTTACTTCCATCGAACGCATTCCATCAATCAATAAATTTGCGATCCAACATTTTAAATAACTTATATAGTTTTGCTGTTTAAGTACATCCAAAATATTCTCAGTTCGCTGTTTTGCTTTCATTTGTGTAGCTCATCTTTATTTAAAATCACTTTCGGTATTTAGGAGTCATGAATGAATCAAGTTTCATAATCGTTACTTTATTTTGTATTCTTAGAATTTAGAATAAGAAATACGATAAAATGGCTCGACAGCTACTATGCTGTCGAAATGAAAAACAATGCGTTGTAAAACATGGCACAAGCATCGATTGCACTGTACTTTAAGTTAAAATTAGTAAGCAGATATCAGGCCTCGTTATGCTTCACCTTTAAAACCATGGATCATGAAAATATAAATAAAGTATCGAATGAATCAAAAGCTTAAATTTTGAGATCAAAAAACGTAGGGTTCATTTTGAAATGCGTTCCAGTATTTGTGACTAGTTTTAAAAATTCTTCATTTTTTGATTGATTCAGTAAATCGAATATTTAAAAGATAGTTTTTAAAACTATAGTAAATCTAGAAAACACATTAAAATCTTAAGTCTAAAACATGAAACGTCGCTATTCTAACACTTGTGGCACCACACAACTGGGATACAATTAAAGTAACAATAAGACGTCGTAACAACATAAAAATTACGATTTTTGTCCGTTCAATAGTTTCAATGAAAACTATGCGTGACTCAATCTTGTTAGCAAATGTATTTCTTCAAATGATACCGATTACAAATGTGCGGTCGAACGTCTTCGTTCTGTAAAAAAAGTTTAGTCACGTGTACACTTGAGCCGCATACATACCAAGGTCACCAAATTTTCCAAGAATGGCACCAAGTTAACCAACTCTTTGTCGTTTTGATCCATGAACCAACTTTCAATTGGAATTCCATTTTCAATCTACAATCAAACGAATTAGAATTAGTTAACGTTTTAAAATGTCACTCACTTGATATCCAAATGCTTGCGGAGAATTGTCAATGATTATTGTTTTTGCCAAATCACGTCCCAAAATATTGAGATCTTTAATGTAATTACCTTTTATACAAACACAATGTTCTCGGAATAAGCGATACCTTTGAAAAATAAAATATGCAAATGATACTTTGAAAAATTATAGAATATTAGACTCACTTAATGTACTTTCTCTCAGGATCCAAAAGATTCAAGAGTTTATCTGCATAAACTTTCTTGGAAGCTGTGAATAATATTACTTCAAATAAATGAGAAACCTTTTCAAGGAATTCTCTGAAGTACGGCCGCGTTCTAACAAAAACTTTGTACTCATTCTCCTGAAATATAACCGGAAAGGTGAACGTTGCGTCGTCGAGTTCTGTGAGGCTGCAGTGAACAAGTGTTTCATCCAAATCAAGGACGAGTGTGAATTCTGGAGAGCTGCGAGTTTTGAGCGGCAGAGCAGGATTACGCGCAATCATCTCTTTCGTCAACGGAGGTAGATTGCGAATGAAATAGTACGGATCCAGATTTTCGAGTTCCTCCGAACTCGGATTTTCGTCCAAGTTTTGGTTCCCGTAACGAGAATCTTCGTCACTCGATCTTTCGCTCATCGGATTCCGCATATCGGAATCAATATCGGTAATAGACTCAGTGCAATAGTAGTCACTATTCGTGAGCGTTTCGGTGGTCGACGAAATTATTTGTTTGTCTTCACAACTCTCTTTCGAAGCCAAGAAGTCTGAAAATAAAAACATTTTAAACTGTTCCAGTTCGTTTTTGGAGGGAAAATATTCGCGAAAACGCGATTCGGATTACGAAACTATGAATTTAATGGTTACATAAACGTTAAACGTAAAAGTAAAGAGAGGGGTTCAGTTAGAATCGTCAATGAATCATAGCGAGACGAGTGGCAGTGAAGGACCTGAGGGGCAGTGAAGCTCAATTCGACCCCTTCGTCACCTCAACGAATGATCCATTTCTGCTGAACTCGTTAATTGCTCGAAGCGAACACATACTTCTAATAACCCAATTCTTACTTTTTTCGCTTTTTGGTGTATTTCTGCCTTTCATCAAATCATTGGCGAACTTTCTTCGTAACGTTTTTCGGTGTTTAATGTTATCATAGATTCGCGGTTTGCATCTAATGCTTTTACGTTGTCGCTTTTGAGATCTTTTTTTCATTTTGCAACAAACATCTTTAAACACAGTGTCTTCACTACTCTCTTCGACTGCCGTTTTCGGTGTTAAACACTGTCTCGGTGCCGACTTCAGCCAACGGTTGTTTCGCTGTCGCAAAGCCCGCATATTGTACTTGTTTCACTCAAGTGATTCTCTCATCCACAGTAACTACAAACATTACTTCTCGCAAAACGTACAAACGTAAATAATACAGAAACGAAACCGCAATTGTTTCAAAACGATTGACAACTCACGAAACGTTGTTTGCGTCCCTTTAAATGTCTGACGAATCGATTGCTCGCATAACAGCCGCCATCTCTCGCATTACACTATACAAACGTTACAATCAAAATGATTCAAAATTTATTAAATATCGAAAAAATAGATATCCAAAATTTAACAGTTAATTTCACAGTAATATTGCTTTACTGTTTTGAACAGCTTAAAATGCTCTTCATGTTAATTAAATAAAAGTCGTTAGAATTTTTTCAGAAATTCTTCAGCGGTAATTCTTGCTCGTGAACTAATCGCAAGTTTCATTTCATTTATTTCCTTGTCTACTTCTTCCATGAAATTAATTAAAAAATCAATAAGCTTTGATCTGATCATTGTTTCGGCATGGTAATTCGTAATCAAAAACGATATATCGTAATCAACAAATGGAATGTTCTCCTCCTCATCGTAACCTTTGATTAAGTTATCGGCAGATACAGGCTTTCTACGAAGAATAACAAAATTGTCGGCTCTCATCATCAAAAAGCGTGTAAATTTGTGGATCAACAATCTTTCGATGTCATCAAATTGTTTTATTTTGATTGATATTCGCACCGAATTCACGCTCGATTCAATAAGCACGCGTTCCTTGTCATTTCTGCTGATCACAACTGGATTCAGAAGTAGTTCTTTACTGCTACGAACTTCAACTTCTGGCTTGTTGTGTCGCTCAACAACTTGCGAATTAAAATCCATCACACAAATTGCAGCTTCCAACGAGCGCCGGACGGCCAATAAATATGGACGAAGCGTCGCCGACATCTAAAAAATTCATTAAAATATCGAAAGTAAAAATTAGTAAACAAACCTTTCGGTGGTTCTGTCAATTGGAATGTCAAATAAATGAACCGAAAAATGAATTCATGCAAAGGAAACGACAACTCCCAGTCTTTGAGGATCGTATCTTTGTTGCGATCGTTTGACGGGTGTTTCCAAACGGTCAGCGAATCAATGAGAGTTCAGTTCTGAAAACATACTCGTATACTTCGCGTTTATTTGTGATTCGATTCCGCTAAATTCGATTTCACTTAATTACAGTACAGCTACAGATATTGATCGTTTTATCTGAAAAAACTCGTAGTCATTTTGAGCACAGCAAGTCAACTATTCGAATAATGTCAGCAACACTTCGTCCGTACTTACTTGCCGTTCGGCGAACATTAGAGGCTGCAATTTGTTTGATGGATTTTAATTCTCAAGTCGTTGAACGATATAACAAACCAGAAGTTGAAGTTCGCAGCAGCAAAGAACTGTTATTGAATCCAGTGGTGATAAGCAGAAATGAAAAGGAACGCGTGCTTATCGAATCGAGCGTTAATTCGGTGCGAATATCAATTAAAATAAAACAATTCGATGACATCGAAAAATTGTTAATACACAAGTTTACTCGCTTTCTGATGATGAGAGCCGACAATTTCTTTATTCTTCGCCGAAAGCCAGTTTCTGCGGAAAATCTGAGAAAAGGAGATGACAGTGGTGCGCGTTGCGTCGACTACGACATTTCGTTCTTAATTACCAATTATCACACTGACACAATGATTCGATCGAAGCTCATCGATTTCTTGATTGTTTTCATGGAATTAGTTGATAAGGAAATAAATGAAATGAAATTAGCAATTAGCTCCAGAGCGCGTATTACTGCGGAAGAGTTCCTCAAGAAATTTTGAATATAATTTCATCTAATCTTTTTAGAGTACTTCAACAATTGTAGCTATTTTAGAAACTACCTATTTAATTTTGGAATATTTTCGTTGTGATAGTATACAGAAACGACCGCAAATTTTCATCTATTTTAACATTAATATATTAATGTCAAAAAAGGTGTTAACCACCAATTTTTGGTCATTTCTGTATAATACAAACTGCATTAGTTCAAAGGCAGCATATCTGCGACTACTTGCGTTCAAATGTGGATAAACTTGAACATTTAGATGTGGTTTTAATGTACAAATTGTATTAGAACTTTATAATTAATGTCCCTGCTGCATACTAACTTTTGCTTTCTACAACCTCGTATTTTCAGTGAGCTTACAATATGAAACAATACTGTAGCGATGCGTTTTTGCGTGTACATAATGTACCGGAGGCATAGTAATGATCTCAGTTTTAAACAAAGATTCAAATTTTTAGTATTTAAGTTAACTTTGTGGTACAGTTAAGGCAACGAGCATAATAATCATTGTAATAGGTGACAATTTGTTACATCCATCTTAGTACTATTACGAAATGCAAAAAAAGTGATTCTTTTAAAGTTAAGAAGTTAATCATAAACGTAACTCTTACAAAATAAACACGCAAAATCGCATTCAAGTCATAGAAAATAAGTGAACTTTTTCAGAAGAAAAGTACAACTAAAGAACAGCACGTTTTTCAATTAAAATGCTTGTTTTAAACAATGAACGAATAAATAAAGTTCTCTTACACATAATTTGTGACTTATTTCTCTCATTTCACATGTCAGTATATATTTCTCTCAACTTCTATTGCAGTAATATCTGTTCAAAAAATATCTTATGAATGAAAGATATAAACTTTACAGTGGTAACTTTCAATTTAAATACGTGAACTAAAATGTGTGATATTTATTCCCTATTTATGGACTGCCGGCAACAAGAATATTTTCACATTCATAATTATCAATGGATCCCTGAGGAAGACGTGACGCCATTATTGGCAGTTTCATCTCCTGCAGTGTTCGCAGTTGAGATGCACTCTTTTTACTGTTTACATTACTTTAATTTGAAAGAACTGTCGCTGAACGCTTTTTCCGTGTCAGCGACGGGAGTCGCCCGACTCGAGTGTTAGCAGTTTACGCTGCGTTACACTGCAGAGTGCCTTTTTACGGCAAAAACTGCAACTCTTTTAAACAGTGTACTTTGTTGTGCAATAACACTTGACACGCATTTTATCTAACCACAACAAAATAACCGCAGTGATGGCCGGAGATCGGTTTGTGCTACAAGTGTATGTAGGCGCATTCAGTCGTCTTTATGAGGCGTTGTCAATTGAAGCTAGTAAACAGACGACTGCTGAGGAAATCCTCGAGTGTATCGCCGAAAAATTGAGTCTAAAGGAAGCGACCGGTTACGAACTTGCGGAAGTTATCGGAAATGAAGGAGGCCAGGACTGCAAAGAAAGACGTATAAGTCCAACAGAGTGCCCTGTTGCGTTGCAAATGTTATGGCCTAAAAATCCAATCTCCAACAATCATGTTATCGATTCTTCTAATGGACCGTTTCGAGGTCCGGAGTACCGATTTTGTTTGCGCCGTAAATTCACGCAATGTATGAACTGGTCTTTTTCTTGGACAGATAGCAACGATTCTCAACTTTTAAAGGATTATTTCTTACGTTTCCTATACCAACCACGCGATCGCGAATATCCCGATTTGTGCCAACTGCCAGATTTAACCGAACAAACTCTACTCGAAAATTTGAAGGTAATTCTGATTTAAATGTTTAAAATTTTTCAACACTATTGTATTGTGCGCAACAAGTTTCAATCGTTTACTTGTCAAAGTACTTGATTGACTTGACGCTGTTCACTGTAAAAAAATTGAATTTTATCGCTAAGCAGACCTAAATGGAACAAATTGGTTGCTTGAGTAATTTTTACACTGTTCGCCTAAGGAGTAAATTGTTTATTCAATATTTAATTTTGCAGGCGAGGTTCGATAAAGGACATATTTACACATACGTTGGATCTATTTTAATAGCGGTGAATCCTTTTAAATTCTATCCGATTTATAATCCGAAATATGTTCAACTTTATCAAAATCGAAGACTCGGAGATTTACCTCCTCATATATTTGCAATTGCCGACGCCGCATATCAGGTACTTTTGTTGAATTGGTTTACACTCTTATTTGAACAATAATTTTGTTACAGGCAATGCTTCGAAAACGTTTCAATCAGTGTATCGTTATTTCTGGTGAAAGTGGTTCTGGGAAAACAGAAAGCACTAATTTGCTGTTGCATCATTTAACGGCTTTAAGTCAAAAAGGCAGTCACGGGAGTGGTGTCGAACAAACAATTCTCGGTGCTGGACCCGTCTTGGAAGCCTTTGGCAACGCCAAAACTAAGCATAACAATAACTCTAGTAGGTTTGGAAAATTTATTCAGGTTAATTACAAAGAGAACGGAATGGTTCATGGAGCCATTGTGCAGAAATATTTGTTGGAGAAGTCTCGTATTGTCTCTCAAGCCAAAAATGAACGAAATTATCACGTTTTCTACTATTTACTGGCTGGTTCCAGCAATGCAGATAAAGAAACATTGCACCTTACAAAACCTTCGGAGTATTTCTACTTGAATCAAAGCAAGTGTTACACACTGGAAGGCGCCGACGAAGCTTATGAATTCAGTCGTTTGAAGCAGTCTTTGGAAATGGTTGGATTCTCAGCGGATAAACAAAGACGCCTGTTCGCTGTTCTCTCTGCTGTACTGCACATAGGAAACGTTGAGTTCGTGAAGAAGTCGACGTACCACTGCGACGAAACCGTGATGGTTAAAAATGAAAGTGCCGTTTCAGTTATTTCTAAGCTGCTTATGGTAAAAGAAGAAACTCTGTTGAGCGCACTGACATGCAAACGCACAAAAGCAGCAAAGGGAGAAATGATCATCATTAATTATAAACTCGTCGATGCTATTGCGACCAGGGATGCAATGGCAAAATGTCTTTACGGAGCTTTGTTTGACTGGATTGTTATGCAAGTTAATCAAGCTTTATTGTCAAAACAAGACACAAGAGACCACAAAGGAAATTATATTGGAGTTCTAGATATTTTTGGCTTTGAAGATTTTGGAGATCAAAATTATTTTGAACAATTTTGTATAAATTTTGCAAACGAACACTTACACCACTACTTTAATCAACATGTGTTTAAATACGAGCAAGAAGAGTATAAAAGAGAGAGCATCAACTGGAAAAGTATAGATTTTCATGACAATGTTGCTTGCCTATCATTAGTAGAAGGTCGTCCTCATGGGTTGCTTTGCCTGCTTGATGATCAGTGTAACTTCCCAGGAGCTAACAACGAGACTTTCCTGCAAAAAGTGGTTAATCAGCACAAAAACAGTCCTTTATTTGAAGTGCCTCCTTGTCGTCAAAGTGCTTTTGTGATTAAACATTACGCAGGAAAAGTTAAATACCAAATTAAGGATTTTCGAGAAAAAAATATGGATCTAATGCGTCCGGACATTGTGTCTCTATTAAAAAGTAGTTCATCGTCATTTGTCCGTGAACTAGTAGGGTCGGATCCGTTGGCAATATTTCGCTGGCAAATTCTAAAAGCGTTTTTCAAAGCATACTTTGTGTTCACAAAATTAAGGGAACAGTCGAAGTTGAAACGAGGTACATTTCGACATTTAAGAATGATTTACAAATGTGTGTTACTTAGGAATGAACGCTGGAAAAACAAGCAGTGCTCCATTAAAAAACTGCAAAAGAAGTGGTTTGGATTTGAAAAAGAGGTACAATGTGAATAATTAAAAGCATGAGTTTAATGCCTGCTTTTTGCCTGTAGTTATAGTAGTAACAACAATCCGCAGAGCGCTGTAAATATAGCAAAGCAAACAAATTTTGCATCTTCTGTGCATCAACGAGTGTGCAAAATCAATTCACGTGAATGCACTCCGAACGTCAATGCTCCTCACTACATTCGTGGGAGTCTGCTACGCGCTGCGTCCTCTCCCTGTCCAATGCATGGTTTCGACGCTATATTATGTCCGAATGAGGCACAAGTGCTGCAAAAAGCCAGTAGAATATTGCAGTACGTTACGTATCAGTTTCCGTTTCTTATCACTTCGTTTCATTTCACAGGAAAAACAAGTTAAACAAAACGCCGTCACTTAGATACAAGGGCATTGAAAAAAGTATTAAAAATCTGCAAACATTAAAAGCAATTGTTGGAAAAACGAATCAAGCCCAGCCTTTGAATAGGACCTCTAGAAAGCAGACACCAACGGTAACGGCTCAATTCCAACAATCATTGAACCAATTAATGGAAACACTAAATCAAGCGAACCCTTTTTTCGTCCGATGCATAAAGTCTAACGCTGAGAAAATTCCGAACCATTTTAATGATATGTTGGTATTGGTTCAGTTGCGTTACACTGGAATGTTAGAAACTGTTAGAATTCGGCAATCGGGGTACTCAGTTAGGTTAAGCTTTGACGAATTCATTCAACATTACCGAATACTGTTACCTCGAGGCTTGCTCAGTTCGCAGAGTGATATAAAAGATTTCCTTCTTCGAATGAATCTAAACAGAGACAACTATCAAATGGGAAAAACGAAGATTTTTATGCGAGAAAGTGAAAAGCTTGCATTAGATGATATGTTACATAAAGAAATATTGAAGCGAATAATCACGTTACAAAGAGGGGTTCGCAGCTGGATTACTAGGCAACGCTTTTTAAGAATGAGAGCTGCCGCGGTCACAATACAAACAAATGTTCGACGATGGATGGCTTTTAAACGTGTCTCGCAAATGAAGTTTATCGCGAATTATCAGAATTGGGCCGCAACAACCATTCAAAATTCATGGAGAACATTTAAAGAACGACAAGAGTTTGTTAGATTACGGCAGGCCGTAGTCGATTTCCAATCGCGTTGTCGTGGATTTTTAGCGAGAAAACAGTTCAAAGAAAAACTAGATAAGAAAAGAAAAGTGTCCACTGTGCTTCCAACGAATAATCAGTCTTCCACTTCCAACATTGACAGTCAGTCATCGCACAGCGACGAGGCTTTTCTTTCAAAAGGCTCGAGTCAGGAAGAACTCGAGTATGATAGACTAGCTGTTTATCCTCGTCGTATTTTTCCGCGTATCAAACAGAATTCAAAAGATTCAGAGGACAGTAGTGGAGTTCATGAGGATTCTGAGACAGAAAATTTATTGAATGATCCTACGAAAAGAATACACGTTGAGCCACCTCCACCGCCGTTGCCTCCTCGTCAAAGACAACCTCAAGTAATAGTGATTCCAGCTAACATATCTACAGTGCAAGCAGAGGCTCAATCTCCAACTGATGAACTAGGTGATAAACCGAGATTGGATCGACGCAGAAATCGACCACTTAGAAAACTATCGCTGAAAAGGTCGAAGTCAAACAAATCTCAGTCAAATATTCCTTTGGATGATAAACCAGAACATGTGAAAATAGGCAAATCTCCGTCTTTTGTTGATGTGCCGAAATCGAAATTAGTGCGCGAGTCAATATCAGTACCACTGCCTCCTTCACCTCATAAGTTGGCATCGGACGTATTTTCACAATACGACCAACAAAGCTCACAGAAAGGAGCCTTTCAAAAGGCTAAAAAAACCTTTCGTACACTTATTATTGGTGGAAACTGTAAAAATGAAAAGAAGCTTAAAGAACAGCATTTGACACAGGAGTTCGAAAATACTTCCGACGACACGAATAACCTACTCAATTCTAGTCAAGTGAATACTGACGAGTCAAAACATGTTTTGATGTCTTCTCAAGTATTGCCAATCTCTAACTTTTCATTGCTGAAACGTCACAGTGTAACAAATGTCACATCGTTCCAGAAAAGTGACATTTGTACAGTTTGCGAATGTTCAATGCAACGAGGATTTGACTCGTTGAATAGCGGAGTGATGTGCAACAATTGCAACATGTTCTTTCATGCTTCTTGTTTATCTCAAATGAGTCAAGTACCGTGTGTTGAGAACAAGACTGTTAATACAAATTCACTTTCTTCTTCGAATCCTTCGCGTCCTCCGAGAAACAAAGGACGCAATAAGAGCAATAAGAATTTTAATCTTCCATTGAACTCTCAGAAATCGGAGTCGAGTAATTTCAAGCCAAGTTCAAACCAAGCACAACATCAGTCTTCGAGTTGTTCATCGTGGAGTGTGACCAGAACTGCCGAATTTACTGACCCCAAAGATATAATGATTACAGACGCAACAGAGCTGCATTATTTAGAAGTGTTTCTGAACAACAAAACTAGCCAAATGGATGAATCAAAAAGAAATTCGGGAAAGAAATCTATGGTGGACATTGTTTTTAGCATCGCATTGAAAGAATTCAAGTCAAATCTGATTAGCACGTATTCTGTTGCATCGCATGAAGGAAATTTACATATAACATATGAGAATCTTATAAATCATTTCGGACAAGTAATCTTTAATGTGTGTCAAAAAGAAAAAACATTCAAGTCTTTTCCTGTCATAATGGGTGTGAATGCTTTTCGTGGCTTTTTGGATGAATTTAGGAATTTGAGCGCAAAATATCCTTTGGAAGATAAGCGCACGAAACAAAAAGCAGTGAAACGAAAACGACAGAAGAAAAAGGAAAATAGAGAAGAGACTATAGTGAAGTGTGGTCACAAATTTTCGGCGGTAGTCGCAAATATTCCAACAGTTTGTGAAGTGTGCTCTTCTTTGATGTGGTTAATGGAAAAAATGTGGGTGTGTAACGGCTGCAAGTTAACTTGTCACAAAAAGTGCACTGCAAAGGTTACTGTTTCCTGCAAGGACAACACGGCGACGCAACTAGGCAAGAAAATATTTGGTGCTCCTTTAGAACGGTTGATAACAGAAGATTCAAATGTTCCTCACGTTTTGGAAAAACTGATCACTGCGATAGAATTGAAAGGTTTATACACGGAAGGAATTTATCGAAAGTCTGGTACGACGTCTAAAATAAGTGAGCTTAAAGCAAAATTAGACGAGAATGTGGAAGACACCGATTTGGACTCGTATTCAGTTCATGTGTTGACAGCGGTGTTAAAGTCTTTCTTTCGTGATATGCCTGAACCGTTAATGACCTTTGAATTGTATGACGATTTCTTGTGGTCGACTTCAATATCGGAGGCACAGGAACGTGTACAGGCGATATACTCGCACATTGCAAAGTTGCCGCGTTCCAATTACGACGTGATGGAGCGACTAGTCTTCCACTTGGCGAGAGTTGCTCAACAGGAAAACGCGAATCGCATGAATGCTAATTCGTTAGCGATTGTTTTTGCACCTTGTATCTTAAGAACGAACAAACAAATGCAAATGCAAGACAAGCTCAGCGACATCAGCAAGCAGACGATGTTTGTATTTTAAAGCACTGTTTGTTGAACTCATTATTCTTATTCCCTGCAGTTGCATTGAATTAATAATTAACGAGCGTTTGAGGCAAGTTCGCGATACGCTGGCAGACATCGACATTTTGGATACTGCCTGTCACACCGCCTCTTCTCGTTTGAGTTCACTTCGTCTTTCAAAGGTATTTTTATTTACTTTCCTTCTGGAATAAATTTGTTTCTGCATTTTAGTTACATTTGAACCGAGAAAGTGCTCAAAATGTACATAGAATTTCACTAGACACGGAGGAGGATGAGGAAGTGTTGTTAACACAGCAAATAGAACATTTGAGAAATGAAAAGTAAGTGTTCGCATTATTTATTCTTGTTGGCATATGATCGATTTTTTCATT
>NCKV01000739.1:0-14145 GCA_003675905.2 Leptotrombidium deliense
CACACAAATGCAAACACATTGTTTTGTGAAGTGTGAAGAGTGACGAAGTTGGGCTCATAATTGTCGTAGTACGAAAATACGTACACCAAAATTACACGACGAAAATTTTCAAAATAAGTCATTCAATAGCAGATCGATCGTGGTTTACAAATTAACCACAGAATCGTTATCCATAAATGCTTTAACTATATAAATGATTGAATGTGTTTATAAATCATCCGTGGAACCAATTAAGAATAAATCTGTCTTCCGACACTTTAAGTAATCACATGTGTTTATTTTTTTCTGTTAATTAAACAAAATGCTGAAAAACGTTTCAGTGTAACATGTTTCGATGAACGGTTGTATTTACAATTTGAGTGTTGATGAATTATAAAATTAAATTATAAACATTTTATTGTTTAACGTTAAATTAATGTTTTCCCCGTCGACAAAATCGCTTGTGAGTTGCGTGCCAATCGTGTTGTTGACATTCTAATGAGCAGTAAGATGTATTCCAACAGCAGAAGTAAATTGCCTCCTTTTCACAATTCGCGCACTAAAAATTATTGCGTCATTAAACTATTTAAAAAATATAAACAAAACATACCCATTGCTTTCGTTTAACTTGCGAGATTTCCAGTTTATGTTGTTCGATAATATCTTCAATTTGTCTTTTTAACATAATTTCATTGCTCGACGACATATGTTTGTTTCTTAATATTTGATTTTCATGTTGCATAGCGGACAATTTTATTTGCAACTTTAACTTTTCCTTCTCCCGGTCGTCCACTTCTTTTCTCAGCTTTGAAAAGCAGTTAACATTTAGTTAAAGCCAGAAAGTAAATAAACAAGGTTATTGCTAATGAGGTCAATGAGTCCAGAACACTCGTAACGTTAAACACATTACCAATCAAAAGAAGAAACAAAATAATACATACCTTTTGTAATTGAGACTCGTGTTTTGAAATTAATTTATTCTCAAATCGCTGAAAGTGCTCCCTGTACCTCGTATTGCAGTCGCATGTTGCTCCTGGAGCAACTGGCAGATGAAACTTTTTCGTAACACGTTTTGATATGTTCAAAAATGTCGAAGAACCAGGAGGCATAGGGTTCTTTCTTGGTCTGCCTTTAGGTCGACCAGTTTTAGTTCGCGCCATTGGCGTTGATATTGCATGAGTATTGTTAAGCAAAGAACTCAGTAACGGTGCATTTTTCGATGCTTCATTGAGGTCCGAAATAACGTTGTTTCTGATTTTGGGTGGTCTTCCACGTCTTTTTCCAAACCGATTTAATGGTCTTATCGGTACTTGTGTTTGTTCCGATTCTGGCACTTTCTGAACCGTTTGCTCACTTTTCGTCATCTTACGCTTGCGATGTGACCGCAGTGAAATTGGCTGAATACCAGCTGAAAATATTAGACTATTTGGCTTATGAGAACGCATTGGACGATTTTTCGATGAGGATTTTTGGGATTCTTCGGAGGTTACTGATTCGGTGTCTCCACTTTCGATATTTTCAGTACCGTTCGACTTTAGCTTTTTGGTGACACGTTCCATTTACGTTCGAAACGCACCGAATCCGAACGGAGAGCAAAATAACGAATAAACAAAATATAGCAATTGTTGCTCCTCTTGCTAGACAACGAATGAAATCGAAAATTTGAGTCAAAGCGAAAGAAGAGCTGCGAAAAGTGTCGCTATTATTGGAATGAAACGTAAACGAAAAGACTCGAATCGCGAACAATCATTGTATGCTCAGAGACGGCGCCAATTTCAACCATGCAGGGATCGTTGAGTGAGTGTGTCTTTAAGTGATGAAAAGTGGCGAACAGGCAGTGGCAATGACCTTGGATGCGAAGACCAGAGTTTATTCCTCTTTTCTTTGCTTATTTGACGAGTAAAAGTGAAACGAAACTAACGAACGTTGGCCTCACTTTCGTTTCAAAGTGTGGCCGGAAAAACAGTCCGCAGCGAACTGCGAACAAAGAGTGAGAAATGCCGATGGAAACTGTGGTTGTTGTCGCAATCGGAGTGTTGGCAATTGTGTTTCTCGGCTCTTTGATTGCATTGATTGTTATTTGTCAACAAAGGTATTGTCGCCGAGATTTTCTCTTCAAACATCTTTCGAATAGTGGACACGAAGCGAATCTCATCTCGAACAGCCACAACTCAAATAACATGGAATTGGACGACGTGCGACTGCATCCAGACATCGACAAAATTCTGGCCGATGCACAGTGGGTGGACGACGTTACTGGTCTTATTCCTCACTGTTTGGCAATTCTAAAGGGTTGTCATCATTTGACAGAGCGACTTGTGGCAGCTACAATGGCAGTAATGCCGCACTATGACGAACAAAATCAACAGAAAAAGTTGTGGGAAATAATTAAAGTAGCGCAAAAGATTAGTCCGCGCGTTGACGATGTGCTACAGTCCATGTACCCACCTTTAGACTCTCGACTTTTAGAAGCGCGATGCCTTTCACTCATACTTTCAGTCACTCATTTATCAATGGTGATTTGTTTTTCGTGTCACATAAAAGGAAATTGGGTAGAAGATTCCCTGGACGAACTTGACGACCAGTTAAAGGTTTGCTTTCACCTTTCTTTCGTGTTCACTTTCCTTTACTTTTTCATTAATTACTCTTTTATGAATTGTTTAATAGTGCCGTCAAATTATTATATTTCTCAAAGTTTGAGTTTCAAAAACAAGTTTAGCCTCAATTCTTTAATTCACTGAAAGCATGCAATATTTAACAAACAGTAACGACTCGAAGCAAACATAAGAAAACGATTTTGTCGTTTCTTTGAATTCGTTTCTATTATTGCGTTTTCTTGTCGCAAACTCTTGTAATGTTAATTCGTAGAATTTGCGCACGTTTATTATTCAAATGAAAGGTACACATTCACAGTAGTAGGTCACCGGCAGACACACGCAAATAATTATTGTGTGTTTTGTGGCAACTGTTACTTTTCAATTAAAATTTTTTGTTTCGGTAGTACTGGATGAATGGGTATGACTGGATACATGCATGTTTAGTGTGTTTAGATTAGGAAACGTAGCCGAGATGTGTGCATTAAGGCGAATGCGTCAGGATTACCTGTCGTTAATGTGTTTGCTGAATGTTGAGCGACGAGGAGTGCGAATGTTGCAACTTGTTTTCGCTGCGTGTTTGAAACGATTAAACGATTTGTTAACGAATGAAACTGATTGCAAAGGTGTTGCGAGAAGCTGGACAAACTTTGGTTGACACGTCGACAGTTGTGAGCGGCAGTGTGAATTCAAATGTGACAGCGGCTGCCAGCGGCGAACCTTCAACTGTTGAAGTTGTTTCCTGAATACTTCGAATTACTGAATCTCATCACGAACGCTTCGAAACGTGTGATTAACCAAAGATCGTCTTCCAATCGAACAACATTCCGGTTATAAATATTTGTCATTAAATCGACTTTTTCGATTTAAAACTTTATTGAACTCATTAAAACATCGACTTATTTATTTTTTAAATACTCTATACTCTGCCAAACTCAAAATGTATTAATTCTGTATATTTACTCTTCAAAAATGATTAAAACGAAAATCAAAAATCACTGTTGAAAGTGAGTGATCGCAATGTTCTATTTGCGAATGAAATTGAATCTTAATTACAAAACAAACAAGAATGCCTAAAACAACGTTTGAATAAGTAACTCCGCGAATATACATTTTGACTTGTTTAGCTTCGATTTGAGTTCCGAATGCATTCACTTTCGTTGAAAGGCACTATAAACGAGTGATAAAAAAATCCATTTCAGCTCCGAGTCACAGCAACGATTATCCTCGTAACAAACAGTGATCACAATCAACAATTATTTAACATTGAGCAACGCCAGATCCAACTCCTGGTGGATACAGTCTTGGCTCTAAATGAACGAAGAGCGTCGGTTGTCGTAAACAATTATTTGACTTATTGTTATTACTATTGTGATGTGCGTTCATTTGTGGTGAATTTGCGTGTGGTAACGTCGACAACGAAGGTGGCGGCGGCGGAGGTGGTGGAGGTGCCCCTCTACGCTTTTGTTGTGCTGCGTGCGCTACAATTATACAACCATTACTCTACTGATGATGCAACAAACAACTCACCGGAACTTGGATACAATTTTTTTGTTCCACCGAACTTATCGGGCGCAGGTAATAATTGTACACCTTTGAAAAACGAACCAAACCTTGATTCTAAATCAGCTGCACGAGGATAGATAAAATCATTACCAATTCGTAAACATAATTGTAAATTGTATAAACATACTTTTAGATATTGACGTATGTCGGACAGGTGGAGCAGGAGCTTGAAACTGTTGCGTTGAATTTACTTTTGAGGGCAGAGACGACGGTGGTGGAGGTGCGGGGTACGAAGATGTCAACCCACTTCCAGAATCTACATTTCTTGTGCTTCCGGTTCGATGAGGTGGAGGTGGCGGAGGAGGCCCTAATGTCGGCCGTAATGAACTATTCATTTTCGGTGTGTGCGGCATTGGAGATACAGCCGCCACTGGCGCCGTCCTTGAAGCGGATATCGGTTGTGAAGAAGTATGATTCGAGAGTCCATTAGGTATACTATTATTCCGCGGAGGTGGAGGTGGCTTTAGATTGTTTCCGTGAATAGGGGGAACATTTGGTAAAGGTGGTTGTGACATTTCTGTATAGTTCTTGATGTGACTATCACTTCCACCGAAACTTTGTCTCCTATTCACATTATTAACAGCTGGCTTTAGATGTTCACTATGTGAGTTGGGTAAACACTGTTCCTTGGCTTTTGGAGGAGGAGGAGGTCTCACATTAGGTGGTGGAGTCCGAACGGCATTCATCGACTTTTTGTTCACAGACTGCGAGTTTGATCTTTGAACAGTCGGTGGTTTACTGGGCAGCGGAGGACCAGACTTATTTATACTTGGCACAGATGGAGCAGGACCTTTTCCACTGCCAATGTTCACGTCACTAGGAAATGATGCGTTTGTTCGTCGCACTTTACTACTGTGCATAGTGTTGAACTTTTTATTTGCATTAAGTCCACTGTCTGATCGCGAAGACAACTGTTGCTTATGTTGTTGATTAAACTGTTGCTCCAGACTAGCTTTTATTGACGACGTAACCATTGACTGCTGGTTTTCGTTTCGATTATTCAGCTGATTTGTTGGTTGCTTTGAAATTTCCCTCGCACCAGTGGCACCACTCGCAGGTCGCACACTACGATCATTCATTGTCCGATCATCACTTACTACAGCTTTGTTGCCCGTCGGTTTTAGCTTCGGCATTCCTCCGGAAAAAAGACCTCCCAATTGCATTTGCACCGAACCCACAGAATTACTGGAATTCGTATTACTATTGCCACTTCTTTTAGCTCCTAGAATCAAGCATAAAAACGTTAGGCTGTATTTGCATTTTTAGAATCCCATCAAAATGTAGAAGAAAAGAAAAGAAACATAATCCTCTGCAACACTTGACGCATAGTCATACAATGGCTTCAAAACTGAAATTGCTTCTCGTCTTCTCGTCGAGTTACCGGGTTTCTGCACAGTGCGACTCAACTAAGAGAAGCATCACATAATGAAACAAAAGCAGAAGTGCGAGAAACTAAGAGTGATTACTTCTTGGTTTTCAGTGAACGTAAACGAGGATTATTTTCTGTCAGTTACAATAAACTTTGCGCCTTTCAGCGCACAAATCGATGTAAAAGTGTATGAAAAATGGACAGTTTTGATTTGCATCACTGGCATCATTGCTGCATACATCTTCTGTTGCAACAACGTTTTACTTTTCAAATTACTGAAAAAAACGTATTAAAAGTATTAAAGACAAAGTCGAGCTATAAGAAGTCAAGTTAAACGAGTTATCCTAATGAAAATACGCGTTTTCCTCTTTCCAAGGTTTTGTATTTGGATCTTTTCTGCAATTATCGGTAACAAATTCATTACAAAACAGTGCCTGCGAAATATCACAAAGGCAACCATTTCACTTTTCGTAAATCTAAACAAATTACAATTACGCTGAAAAGCAACCATTGATGAGATAATGCAGTGATGTTATGAACACATTTTGGTGCACTCTCACACGCGTTGCGTAAATGCGAATTTTGGATCTCTTTACCAATGTTACATGCATAATAAATTAAAGCAAACATACCGTCAACAATCGGAGCACTTCTGTCATTTATTTGTGTTGCTTTCTTTAACTTCGTCCCCGTTCTGATCTGCGATAGTAGTGCATTTCTATCGAGGGCCTGACTTTTGCCAGGTTTCGACATAGCCGAGGCCTTCGGAGGACCGAGTCCTGGAGGAGGCGGCGGTGGTGCAGGTGGCGGTGGCGGTAACGGAGCCATTGATCGCTGTCCGCACTGTGTTCGTGGAGTGACGAGCACTAAATGTTTGCTTGCGAACCGAGTGTCGATGCGTCACAACAAAGAAACAAGACGAAAGACGATACGCGAACGTTAAGTACTTTGACCAAAACTGTGTGAGGCGCAGTCCGCGTGTCCAACTACAATAGCGATTCTTGTGACGGTGAAATGTGCTAAACACCAAAAATGTGAGAAATGGCTGTCAACAACTGCCCTCATTCCTGTGCACTGCTTTCGCAGGCTTTACACGCATTGCGAACACTGCCAAACGACGTTAACTCCACTGTTCGCCTTTTAAAACGACACAAGTTCACTACCAGAGATGGCAGTACTAACTAGCCACGCCTCTGAGATTGCGTAAATGATATTTGGTTTGCGACAACTCTCCCAAAAAGCAACGGTCGCACAGACTGTGACACTCAATTTGCTGCAATCGACAGAGAAAGCGACCATTTCACGACCGCCTCATTACACTCGCAGTGACCCATTCGTTCGCTGTTATCGAGTCACTCAATAAGTGCCGTTATTTGCACAAAACGCTCGTCTAATCTATTATTTCAACAAACAACTGTCACGTTGGCAGCAAAATTGCGGCAGATTACTATTAAACCGATTAAACATGTTCTCTTCGAACAGCAGTGTCACTTTTCACAACTCTTCGTTGTTTCATTAGCAAACAAACATTAATTCTTGTTGGAATACGTTATTCACAACTTGTGATCGTTTGTTTCGTTGAGTTTCAAGCGAAACGCAAACAATACATCGGCAGTTCTTCGAAAGCGACGACATACCATTTCTGTGATCGTTAAGATTAGAACTGCCTGCAAAGCGGCACTCAATAAAGACGTGAACGGTTCTTGTGCACGATTACAGTGATTACCGGCAACGCTCGTTTATAATGCGAATGCAATGCAATGCAAAAACACTTAGGATTCAATGAGAAAGCGATGCATCGTTTATTGTTCGAAAATGCATTCGCGAACTGTGGGCGAAGCGCCCGTTCTTCTCGATTTCACTCCCAATGCGACACATGTTTCGCTTACCTGCGATTCTCTGCGTCAAACGGCTTCTAAAAGTTTCGATTGCGGCATTACTCGTACACACAAACAAATAAGTGTACCATTAGGGTGTTTGAATATGGAAAATGAATGCTGGTTTTAATTGAAACGCACTCATTGACCGCTTTCACAAGAATAGTAAAAATTTAACCGAAATAGTAGTTATTACGAAAGCAAAAAAATTTAATTTAAATCGCGTAGGCAACACAATTGTCGATAACTCGTTTTCTCCACGCATTTTTAGCGTTGGTAATCTGCAATTTTGGATGAAAGATCATCGCTAAGGTTCGATGCGTCAGTTAACTGTTTTGTCTGCTTTGACAAACACCTTTTCTAATTTACAAGTCGCGATTGAATTTGTTTGCAAAATCAAGCAAATTCATTGACAATTTGCGAAATACAAACATTTTGGGTGCGTTGTGTGAGCATTGGCTGAGACTATCTGCAGCCATCGGTTCACTAATACTGTAATACAAGCAATTTGGGAGAAAGCAAGAAACTGTACGCTTGTGAACATTGTGAATAAATAGAATATGCATTTTGTTGTCATTCTTCGCCAGTTTCACGTTTGAGAAATAAAATATAAGTGACACATGAACCGAAACAGTTCGCGATTCGTTTCATTCGCAGCAATATTTGTGCTTTTAACTCAAAATGAGTGCAAAGAGCAGTTATGAAAAAAGTTTCGCGAGTATAAATTACTTGTGGCCAAGAATACAGTAAACATAGCCGAGAACGCTGCTAAAATGTTTGCTTTATGTAAATTTTCATGACAAATGTATACTGACAAAGCTTTCGTCGCAACAATTTTATGAATAAAAATGATTATTTTTTTGTGAAAAGCGTCAAAAGTGTGTCATAAAGAACGAAGCATGTAAAACATTTGATACACGACTTGCTGAATGCTTCGCTCTTGTTAATCGAACGTTCAGACATTCACTGAACGTTAAACGCTGTTTATTCAAAGAAGTTCACTGTTTTGAAAGAAAAAGAAAACGAATCGAGGGTTACGCGAGTGCATGTAAACCGTTCACAGAGCAGCAATTATTGCAATCAATGTGAACACACACTTCCAAATAAATCGATTAAACGACTTATTTTTGTCTCGCCAATGTATGCTCTCTGTGCTCTTTCAGTTCTTTGCTTTTTCTCTCGCAAATCGTTTGTCTTGCGAAAGTTAGCAGTCATCATTTTGCAACATTCGTGCAACAATCAGTAACACACACTTCACTCGTCATCTCTTCCTTTGAAAACAAACTTTTTTAACAAACATTTTGCATCCGTTTTCAAGCATCGCAACGAAATGTGCTCAATAAATGCTTCTTCTTCTTTCCGTTTATGAAAGCAGCATTAAAATTGTGAATGCGAAGCTGCTTTCCCAGAGATGCTTTATTGATTTATTATTTTGGACGCACAAAGTTTACGGAATTGCAAAACACCGCACTCTTGTTTTATGCATTTGTGTGCCGTCAAGCAAATAATAGTTAAGATGTTTGCGGTTTGATGAATGCTGTGCAACGAGTTAACTGATCGACAATCGAATGCACTTATATTTCAGTTCCTTCTCAGTTCACGTACATTCCCGCATTTCGTTTTCTGTCTTCGGTGTTCTCGATTCGAGCAGCGAATTTCGATCGCACATCGAACATTAAATGCACACATTAACAGCATGAGAAAGTTTCGCTGCATTCTGCTACGAAAGCTGAGCAACAACGATCAAACACCTCATTTGTGCCGCTGTCAAAACGCATTCGCTTCGCAATTAACGTTTTCCACCATTAATTACAAAGCTGAGACTTAAGGATGATTTGCGTGTGACGCCCTTCCTCAACGTTTCCATAAAATTTACGCTCACTTTATGGAACGCTTCAATTAAGGCTAATATAACTGTATAATAAAATAAAACTTTACTGCGATAGACTGCGTAAGATTGCGCGTTGCTCAATTCAATACAACAGTTTTCAGAAAACAGTCTTTGAGACAGAAAAACACTACAAAAAGAGGAATGAAAAATAAGGCGCAATGAATGCGGTTATTAGGCATGACAATAAATTTACAGAATGGTTATCCAATAATCGAACTCCACTGATGTAACGAATTTTATCACCGGGATTCTCGACAACTTTACCGCTTGCGTCTAAACCAGAGTATTGCAATGTCGCACCCAAATATGAGTCAATCACTGAACCCAACAGACCGCACAAGGTACCCACTGCGATAATAGGCCATTGCGGTGGACTTATAGCTAAAACATCCCTTGTCACAGTGAGCAGCAGAGTCGCGTAGAATCCGAGTCCAACAAGAAAACCTCCCAAAGCACTGACCAAAAGACCAACAATTGTTACCCCTCCATTTGTGCCTCGAGGCACTTTCTCGAGTGATGTGATTAATCGTGGCTCATGTCGCGTCAATACAGTTCCCAACTCAGAAGCGAATGTGTCTCCGTTGCAACATGCAACTGCACCTAGAACCGCCATTGCGAACCATGAGGCGTTGTAGTCGTGAGCGAAATTGATCGGGATTTCGCCTCCGATTCCACGTTCAATCATATAAAGCATCGCCAATTCGCAGGCGACTCCTCCGTTGCAAACGACTTGTACCCAATTTCTTCTGCCGCCTTCTTTAAATTCAGCGTCGAATTTCTTTTTTATGTTTTGTTTGTATTTCGTTGCTTTCGAAGAAGAAATAAAGAATACCAGCATTGCAACCATAAAACAATAGTTGCTCAAAGTTAAAACGAAACCCACAATTAATGCTGCAAATGAAAAGAGATGAAAAATTAAGTGTAATCAATAAAAAGATTCGAGGAAAACAAAACAGTGCACTTCAATCCATTTAAGAAGTCACCAGAGAGTAAAGTTGGTGCAGTTTGTGCTCTTTTTTAAGTGTTATTACTTTCGAGTGTTGTTCACAATTCACTGCTAAATAAATTATATGACCTGCACTGCTATTGGAAACCATTACAATAACGTATGCTTCGAGTAACGCTTTTAAGCTATTAACAGTGAACGAGTCAGCAGTGCAGCTATGGTCAACGTTCCGTTGCTTGTGATCGACCGTTTGACAAAAGTCGACAACGACACCACCAATTACTGACAGCATTCAAAATTATCTTTTTCCGTCCAACAAATTTCGCGTTTTTGTTCTCATTCACGGATCATTAAAGAATTCGTTCAATGTTGCGTTTACCGAGTTTACAAATGCCGAATTCACAAACTAATTTCGAAATAACGTTATTTCATTGAATCGATTGTAAAAGTTTTACAGTAAATCTTATTTAAAATCGATAAACTAAAGGAGTCCATTATCCAAGAAAAGTTATTTTCACGCTTTTCTCCATAAATCACACTTTTTCCTTAATTTGCGTTTTCTGCGTACATTCACGTAATGTAATTCGTAGCTTGGAAAGTGCCTTAAAATCTCTTAATTTAATCACAATCTAAACAACAATTTCGTGGCGCAAATAAAAGTTCAGTGTGAACGACCTTTTCGCACACTTCATTGGAATACCAGCGACTGACTTGCGTAACGCTCACATTCACACCAGATTCTAAGATCTTTTATTTTTAACATCTTTTTGTTTGCGACGCATCTCTGGAGAAGTCGAATGCACTGTGAACATCAATTATGCAACTCTTTCGTTTCTTATTTATTTACTCTATACTAGTCTACTTGTACAATGTTTTCGTTTGTTTACTTTATGCCATTTGCAATTAAGCTATTAAAAGATATGTACTTCAAAACATTGATTTTTTTGTATCTCAATTTTCCTTGAAATGAATGTGAACACAAATTCGAATTACTGTACGCAATTAAAGTTAACTTGAAAACCAGTATTTACACAATTTCACGCTGAAGGTGTTTTTTGCAAGCAAATATCGAAAAAATTATTCACTGTTTTGTTCGCGTTGTCAATGTTATCGATACTGACTCAATGCACAATCAATACACAGATGATTTCAGCATCACACACACAATGATGAGCTAATACTTTACGGATGCAATAATCAGTACCTGAAATAGCTCCGCTCCAATCGAGAGATTTCCGAAGTAATCCCCAAATCATCATTAAAATCGGTACCGAAATCGCCAGCAACCATCGTACCGGTGAAGGGACATCTTTGGATAATAAAGTTAATTAAACAGCCAATTACAGTTGCATAGAACATTACCTGAGCGCACATTCGACGAAAGAAGCGAAAGAATCCAAAATGAAAGCGAAACTGGAAGAATTAATGAGAAAAGGCCGACGACAACCATCATAACAACGCTCGTCGAATGCATATCACCAAAGCAGCAGTGATACGTTGCTTTCACTGCAAACAAAAGGCAATTTGAAATATAAATCTTGCAATCTTGCAGGAAAATTTAAGAAGTATTTTGTTTCCGGGTTTGAATATTTAAGAAATCGCAATATTTCAAGTCTTGCTATTGGCCTTCGGACGGATATAAAACTGCATATTGACGGTTAACAAACAGTCGATAGTTTGCAGTGTTGTTTCGAGGATAATTCTTGTATTTAATTTAGAAACCACTTTCTAACAGCTTTTTTTTCTAGTTCACGTTTATTTCGTTTTGAAGAAGTGTGACGATGTAAACAGATGCTTGCTTAATCGCGAAGTTGTTAACAGATGGAGACATGGATTAGACGCATTTCGTCACTGAATTCAACACAGTGCGGATAATAACGATAAGATTGCCGCAAAATTTAACGTACCAAAATAAATGTCAAAAAATAAAATTAAACACATTACATGCGATAGACTAGCATTGTACACGTAAAGCATTGTGCCGTTATACAACCAAAAAATGAAAAGTTCGAAAATTATTATTGGACAAATTTACAGACCGGTCTAAAATGGTCTGCAATTTCTAATCGCAGTTTTAAATTGTGCAGAAGATGGAGTATTTTATTGATCAATAAAATTTTGCATCACTTGCAAATTATCGCAGCCATTCGAGATTAATGATGGCACATCGTAAATTTACACTGCGTAAATTTACGTAAATTACAGATTTTTACACTAAGGTGCGTAAAAAATGTGTAAATTAGTGTAAACATCTGTAAAAATCTCGACGAAAAACACTATTTTTACACTAAAAACTGACGATAACAAGGAACATATCCTTGAACAAAAATAGTCATCTATTCATTATTGTCAGTAATTGGATTTAGTTAGTTAATTCAGTTTCGAAAATCGCACCTAAGGCAGTGATATTTTTGACAAAAATTTAAATTTTGATTATTTTAATAGCCACTTGGTTCAGTGAAGTATTGAATAGTGTCCCTCATATATTTAACTGTGTTCAACACTACTACCAAATTAAAATTTTGATTTAATTAAGTATTAGAACTTAATTAGATTTTTACGTAAACTTGTGTAAATTTACCCACAAAAAGATTTTTACGTAAGAGTGCCAAAACTATTCGTGATAAATTTCATTGTATTTACTCATTAATGAATAAATATGAGTTAAAATCATTTGTTTTTGATCACTCATCCTTCGTGAATTTTGATCCGCAATGAGTCAATTTGAATAAAAATGCGATAAAAACATTTTGAAATTGTTATCAAATCAATTGCTGATCATGTCACTTCAACTGCAGACTTGCGATAATTAAACGACTAATGTTATTATTGTTGCTGTGAACATTCACCAACATTCACCATAAGTACACAATACACATACATTGCATATTATATAATTATAATCTTTTTTTTGATATTTTAAATCCGAAAGCACAAAGAACACAGCAATATTTCATGTTGAGTGTTTATACAGTCATCTGTTTTAGGCTACTGCAGATACAATTTGATTGTAGAAGTTAAGTTTTGAAATAAACACAACATTGCATAAACCGATTTCGAATATGGATCAAAACACATTATTGATTTATGGTTTCTGGTTTAGCACATTGATCACAAGCTGCAAAATAACATAAATGAAAAATTATTCAGTTATATTTCTCACGAAACTCAATCAGTTCGAAATTGATTAATCTGTCCATTGAGACTTGAAATGGTAATGAATTGAGATTTTGAAATAATCTTACCTGAAAAAAATAACCAACAAGAAAGAAAATTGTTGACGCAGCAAAAACTGTTACCGATCACAACAGAAAACAATCAGAATTGTTAACAATCATTTTAAAAGCACACAATGAAACAGGACATTGATGCATGACGACGGGACATCAATCGTTGACAAAGTCGAGCGAGCGACACTCAAAATCATATTTGAAGGAAATGTCGTTGTAGATTAAAGTTTAGCAAGTTTCAATATTTCAATGATAAGTAGTGAATTTCGAAATTCGAACAACAAGTTCATGGAATGCAGACATCATAACATTAATTAACCTGAAATAATTCTTCATTATCAGAAACGAGACAATGCATTTCTCTTCAATCATTACCACAATTAAATTAAAAATTCTGTCTGAAGTTTATTTTTATATCAAAATCAAAACAATATTGAATATTGTGATAGCCCGTCATGTGCATGTGTAGCACATTGTGTACTACAGTCGTCAATTTTCATTTGTGAAGTTAAATTAATTTATACATGTAAATAAATGCGGATAATACGTAATTCACGTTCACATTGAGATAAACAAATGCTGTAGTCCCTCGAATCAAACGATATTACTAAATGAGACAGAATATTGTTATTAGTGTTACTCGAATTTAACGACATGACGTTGCATATTAAAGAGAAATTGTTGCAGTCAAAT
>NCKV01000740.1:0-14116 GCA_003675905.2 Leptotrombidium deliense
AATCCAGTTCTAGCCTGTGTTCCACCATTCCACATTACATCACTTTCTTCATAAAAAAAGAAGATATCAAGTTTTAAGTAACCGTCACGAAATGATAGTTCAAAACTATCCTCTGGTTTCCCAAATACGTGTAATAACGGTAAGTTATTTATTGAAAATGCATCTATTAACGACGGCTTGTAATCTTTGATTGCAATACCGATATCGACATCTTGAGTATACGAAATCCAGTCGCATTCTCTGAAGTATCCCAAACAAGTACCACTGCTCAACCAGAATGGAATCTCTAACTTATCCAGGATTGCTTTTACCTTTCTCAACAAATTTGTAGCTTTTGTGCGAAATACGACAGCTTTATCAGACTCGTCGCGAGGATTTTCGTTATAAAATTGTTTCGCTTGTGTTTTGTTGCATTCAATAAATTTAATCGAAGAAGCAGGAAGCAGAAATGGACGTTTGTCCGTTGGCACACCTAATATCAAACCATCAACAACTGCGAGTTTGACTTCAACTTTTTCGTAGATTGACGCTTCATCATTTATATCAGCTCTTCGAATTCCTCTTCGATGTAAAATTCTTTTTTCAAAGTCTGTCAGAGAAAGAGGACCTCTCCACCAAAACTTGGATGAAAGTCTTTCGTAGAGAATAACGATATGTACTGCCGTGTTATTTGAATCTTTCTCATCGAACACAATTAAATGCAATGGTTGTGACACGCGAATATTCAAATGAGTAAGTGTCGGATCAAAGTCACTATTTTCAATAACAGTGAATCGCCGTTTTCGTAGGGATGAAATAACTTTCGACAGTTGCAGATAAGTTGCGAAATGACCAAAGGTAGCGAAGGTTGTTACTTTTTGTCCTCTACATAAAACGCGACAATAAGTGTATTCATTCGAAAAGTTGTTTAAATTTGACAAAATCAATGAGTCAATGATAAACAATGGAATATTGTGAACAAGCGACTCATTGCTAACCACTTGCAGTAAACTCCAAACAGCGTTTAATTCATTTTTGCCCTTCGTTACAATATGCTGCAAAGATATTAATTGAATGGTTAACAAAAAACCGCTGGTTATAGCGATGATGAATAACAGCTGAGCTTTAATCATTTCTTCTTTATTAGTTGTCATGAACAGTTCACATTATTACGATACATTTGTCAATTCAGTGGTTAAGCACAAGAACTGCAATTATGTTGTAGTAATTACCAAAAATATACATAATAAAGACGTTTAAAAAGATCAAACTGACGATACGGAAAATGAAATATTTTAGCAACTTTCATAGTTGCGCAATGTATAATTGATCCCCGAGACGGTCTTATTATAGAATGGCGAACTTTTTGAGTGCATGTTCTCGAACGTCCTTTTCTCTACGAACAAATGTTCGCTTTTTTACACGAACAACGAAATTTATGCAAAATGAAGACATGTTTGAAAAGGAAAACAAGAGAGTGAAAGAGGCTAGAAAATTGCTGGAAAATTTAGCCGACAGAGGAACTCATTGGGAATACCACCAAAAAGATTGCGGTGCAGTTTACGATAAGAAACCTTTCAAAGTGTTGTGTAAAGAGGGAAAAATGTACATGTGGTGTGCTTGCGGCTGGTCCAAACAACAGGTAGTTGAGTGTATATAGAGTCTGAGAAATAATGTTTTATTGCAGCCATTCTGTGACGGAACTCATAACATAGCTCACTACAAAATTACTCAAAAGCCTATTCCGTTTACGTGCAAAGAGACGAAAGAATATTGGTTTTGTAACTGTAAACAAACAAAACATCGACCTTTTTGTGATGGTATTCATAAAAATGAAGACGTTCAGAAAGCACACTCTGTTGTAAAGCATTAGTGTTAAATTTTTTATAAACCCGTTACTATAAATAAAGAGTTGATTGATTTATTCGAAAATTAATAATGTAGCTCTGACAAAGGCTTAATGTAGTGATTGTGAAACACAGGCATTAAAATGAGTAATTGTTGGATCAAAATCTCTGTTTACAACAACTGTGAATTACTGTCAATTGGAAGACGTATTTCTGGTGCCGATGATTTGCATACACATTTTACAATTAAAATAGACCTTTGAAATTGAAAAATCTTAATAATTGGGAATTGGAACAGTATTTCAAATTTCACTCTATTGAAATAGTACTCTCGTAATTGGAAAAAATTAATTGAAACATGCACGTACCAAACAAGTAATGAAAGGTAAACAATGAAAGTTGAGCAATTATCAACTTATTAATGATGAAAACTGCAATTGAAATAAGTTATTGCGTTTATTGCTTAGAGTGATGCCGCGAATTGGCTGACATGCGGTATGAAGTAAAATACCTGGAGCCAGTATAATCAGCACAAAAAAGTTACATTTTGAAGTGTTCGACGCTAAAAAGTTACATTACAGAAAACCGAAGACAGTGACGATGCTAACGTTTAAATTGTTATTCTTATTTAGGATCAACTGCAGAACTTCGTATTTCGTCAGGTGCTAATATGTTTTGAGGTATACCAGCAAGCCTGAAGTGGTTTTATGGCCATATTTCAACCGGTTTTTCTTGAAATAGGTAGGTGTTCTATTTTACCAGCATGCCGGCCAATTCGAGCAGTACGGTGTAAAAAATGAAATAGCATAGTCGCCACTGTCTCAGCGGTACAATCACTGCTAATTTCCTTGCTTCGAACATCAAGATTTGTATGTCGTCATCAAAAGTACTAATAAAAATATTGCAAAGACAAAATAGTTTCGATCATAACGATATGCGGATTCGCAATACTTCTCCATTGTAGTAAAGGTTAGAAATGTTTTAATCCAATCTCAATTGTACGTGAAATTCATTATGTTATATAAAGTAATGCTTAACTACATTCTAAGGAAATCACGATAACTCATTTTTACACAGTTTTGCAAAATGAAAACAATCGATATTTTTACTGGAAAATAGTGACAACTTTCTAACACTCGACATTCGAGCACCTATAAATACATATTTCACACATACATGTCATACATTCTTGCACACGAAACGAACTAGTTAAATTAGAAACCTTTTTAAATTTAACTCAAGTTTCGATCTCGATCAAATTACCGCACCGCCTATGACGTGCCATTATAACCGAAACATACCTATTTTTGAAAAGGCTTTGAGGCAGGCTAACATGTTGTCATAACTTGAAACAAAACAAAACAAGTGTCGTCATAAATTGAATCACAACGACACATTTATTCTCATGTTTGCTTGATCTTCATTTTCGATGTCATCACCATTGTACATAAGCAACCGAAATTTATTAGAAAATGTGACAGTAAATTCGGGAACAGGATTACGTCATAACTTTATGAAAACTTCAAATTGGTGCACAGTACCCCGGACAGGTGCTGTTCCATAAAAAACAAAGCATTTCTATTAACAATTAAGATAATAACTTCCCACTAACAATTTTCTTTAATTAACGTTTCGAAGTTAACGTAACGTTGAGGTTTATACCGTTTGCCGGTTAAGCGCTGCGAAAACGTTGACGATGCCGATAACGGTCAGCATTACCCTCTGTTCATGTGAACTTTTAATGGAATGACTATTTCAGATATTGAGAAATTTGTGTACTCCGAAATAAGACTGAAGTGATCTGCTTAGTGAAAGGAAGTTTGCAATGAATGTGGAAATTCTTCGCGATAGTTTGTATAATCGGTGATAAAAAACGAAACAAAACAATTAAATAACGAGAACAACAGGAAAGAAGAAGTTTCATTTATCATGAAAGATAAGAAACATTAACAATAGTATCAATTTCCGTTTTTCAGTTAATTAATGGCAATTACATTCCAAGGAAACAATGATAATTAATAATATTCACCAGAAATGAAGCATTCAATTCAAGTGTCTGCTTCACAACATGATTTAAACTGCCAATGAAATAAACCAAAATGTAATAATTTCAATTTAGTGTTTAAAACTTGTGATTTATGACAATTAAGAGTAAATTAAGATAACGGAATAATTAAAATTGATTCAAGTTAATTAGTCGATCCTGAAGAATTACGCAGAATTAATGCAAAAGTTCGCAGTCGAAAAACAAAACACAAAAGATTGGCAAGATTCGGCAATAGATTAGAGGTTTCATGGTTTCATGAGAAATTATTAATTGTCTTCTTTGAATCAAAATGGATCAATCATGTTTGAAGAAATGACTCAATTTTGCGGTTGTGACTGTAGTTCATTCTTGATAAATCAGTGACAAAGTCGCTACAAATTTGTGACGTCTTTTCGTGATAAAAACGTCACAGCGACGACTTATTTATTCTATGTTGTCAAAGTAAGAATATATGAAACTCGCATAAACATTTTAAAATAATAATTAACATTCACTTTAATCCAAATTTGGAATTTCTAGTTTCACTTTCCGCTGATTATGATTCAGCAAACTCCAATTGCAATACAGACTGTATTGCAGTAAAATTTCACTATTTCCAAATTTTGAGACCATTTCGGAATCCGAAAATTGTTTTAAAAAATAATATTCCATTTTAAAGAAATTTGACGTGATCTTAAAAAGACCAGTTTATGAACGCGACAAAATTGACTGCGTTTTTAGTAATAATGGAATATAACGTTATACGAATAAGACATTAAGATACATTGAAACGATGATACATTGAAAGGTGAAACGAGTAAGTACAGCGTATTAAAGAATGTTTATTAAATTCATGTGAAAACAGTGTTTACACAATTTCTAAATTGACTTTTGTTGCATTTCAGCGTTTGTGAATAAAAATCGAATCGGAAAACGTTAATTGCACTGTTTTGTTCATAATATTCTGCATAATCGCAACTCGATGAATGTTGTAATAAATATTTCGCAACCGATAATCTATGCACAAATGTTTACAATTCTAAGCTTAAGAATATTTCATTTAGCAATCAATCTGATAAAAAAAGGTCAGATTCCGATTGATTCCAGAGTTGATCTGAAAATGATGAAAAACGCAAATCGAAAGTTTAAACATGTTTGAAATCTAGTGATGCGACTACATTGTATCATTTCTATCACACCTACGATAAATATCACTTTTACATCCAACACTGAAGTAGTTTGAATCAGTTCATTTTTGCGTGAAAGCCATCGGTTGGCGATTAGACAGCTTTTCAAATAATAAAAACAAAATCAAGCTGAACCGTCAATGAGAAAACCAACCGCTAAGTGCTGAGATCCTGGAGTTCTTCAATCGCGGTCGTATTAAGGTATGGCCTTCGAAATGAACTCGCAGAGTCGTTTGCCGTACTGGTCAGGATGCACTGTCGAAATTTCGGCCGCAGCTCCGTGTTTCACAGTTTTCGCTGCCTGTGCTGTTCGTTTCCTTAGACCGTACTGAGTGAGCACATCAACCAGTCCCATAAAGTATATCTCTTTCCTTGGACTCTCTGTCATAAAAACCTAATAAGCAACAAAAGATTGCTTCAAAGTTACCTGGACTGCTCTCAATGGCATAGATGTCTTTCACAGGATCAATAGATCCACGAACACTTTGAATGTACACTTCGTGTTCACTGGCATTTGAATTTTTGTGATGCAAATGTGGTGAATCTGGTGGTGTGGGAACTGCGTTCACCTCACCATTGTTCGGTGATCCGGGGACGGGTTGACCTCCACTTGATTCTCCCTCGTCTTCTTCACTGTAAGCTGTGCCCATCGCCATGCATTCCATGGCTTCTTGTTCATATCTTTCGCAATCATGAATTCCAATGCAGAGAGAGTAATCCATAAGATTCATTTTAGAGAGGAAGTCGCAATCAGCTTCTAGCATCTCCATCAGTTTTTGTTTATCGACTCCTAACAGATACAAGCGTATTCCATCTTTAACAAAATCGTTGTCTTTAAGTGTGGGCAATTCTTTTTCCTTTTCCTTATCACTTGCATCACGATCAACTGTCGAACCTTTGATGTCATATTTACGATGAATCGGAATCGAAGAGCTGAAAATGTTGCGCATAACGACAATATAAGTCTCATTTCCTTCCACTGATAACCTATACATTCCCAGATACTGCGGAAGCAAAGTTTTTCCATGTCTCTCGATAACATACGGATGATAAGCCTTCAGAAGGGAATGCATCTGTTCGACTTCTTCGGAATGCAGAGTTTTTAAAATTAAGAAGTTGTCGCAAGACTGGTAGAACTTGGCTTGACTTCGTCCAGCTGATTCTCCAAAGCAAATTGGTTGAGATTTTGTTAATGAATTCATGAAATCGGTGTCGTCAATGCCGAAACGTTCTCGTAGTTTTTTGAATACCAGAGGACAGTACTCTTTTACCTTGAAGTGCGACGGCATATTTTCTTTATTGAAAGAATGGTTATCCACTTTAACTTTGGTGTACGCTTTGAAGTCATCTGGCATTAACATTACAGGGATGTTCACATGTGTCAACTCATTAATCGTATAGTTTATTCCCCACATAAACACAGACAGCAGTGGTTCAGATGCACGGAACACTTTTGCTTTCTGATGTTTCGGTTTTAAATACTTCTTTTTCAGTTTAGATTTTCCCTGAAAACCTGAAATTGAATTCATTTTGGTTGCAGGACGCGCTGTTCACTGGTCGCTAATCTACTTTGCAGTTCGCTTCAAAATCAGTCGAAAACAGTGACTGCGACAAACGATCCGACCAAACAGGGTCCGTCCCTGAATTTCATCTCCGCCTCTTCCGTAGTTTATTGCGAATCGAAGTTCACTCGGTATCCGACCGTTGCGTTTCACCACACAATGAACACCAAAAATTGTCATGCATTCTATTTCACGATTCTAACGTGTCAAACACACTTTCGCTAATATGTTCTAGCAAATTTAGTGTGTTCTAACATATTCTACTGTGTTACTCTTTATTCTCAGTGTGCGAATTCTGCTTCTAAACTTTCACTATTCACAAGCATTCACTGTGAAAAGCGTGAAAGCGATTTTTTCATTACAAACGTGTTGCCGTAATAAATATGTAAATTGCGAATGTGTGGTTTGTCGACGGATGCGAATTGTGACACATTTGAGAGATGTGTGTGAACATCGCTGAGAAAAACAAGAGTAATCAGAGTATTTACTGCCTGCAGCGAATACGCCTATAAATTATTATTCACAGACTTTTAAAGTTTAAATGCAAACAAGTAATCGTGAATGCATTGCTTTACGTTACAGAAAAGGATTTCCATAAAAAACGTTTATGATTACATTTAATCGTTTGCATCGCGAAAATTATGTAATTTCTCAGAATTTTTTCTTTAAATATGAAAATTTAAAATCGCTTTACATATATGTGCACAACGAACGTTGTGAGACAAACAATAAAGTTATATGAAGTTCACAAAAGTGCGCAATTTAAACTCAGCTTTCAACTAACAAAACAAATAACAAAAGGAAGCGTACGATTAATTGCGCAAACATAAACTAGATCAAACTGTTGCTTTATTTACGTTCGCTGTATTTTTGAAAGCAAAATGCAAACGCTGACATTGTGACAACACAGGAACACATGGATTGTCCCGTGATTTGTTATCTGTGATGAAATGCGAACAACAGTCCACGAACGGAACAGTGACAACAAAGTCGCAACATTTGCTGTGAGACAATTTACATCGTTAACCATCACGTGAACACAAGTTTATGTGGACTTATTTTCAATACTGATACGCCTTTAAAATTAATAATAACACGAGAAAACGTCGTTGATTATTATTCGCTTGAAACGTTCAAAAATCACAAGTTTTCAATCCTTTTCAAAAACAGTTTTGTAAAAAGGATATAATTTCTTCGTTCGTTTCACACAACGAAACAACCCTGAAAAAAGAGACAATTCGTTAAACGGAATTGCTGTATGCTTTCGTTTTGCTCTGAAATAGGTTACATGTATTATTCTGTTCTCCGCTATGTTACATAACACAGTTTATGTGTTACATTAATAAAATAGTTCATTGAGAAACTGTTGCGAATAACTGTGCATACACCACAACTGTTTCATTAAATTCAATAACAATTTATCTAAAACTGTTTTGTCTGCAGGGTTACGCACGATTGTAATTGCTGAGTTCCACAATGAGCAAAACATGAACAGATGATAACTGTTGCTGTTGACATGTCAAAGATGAAAAATAAAGCGTCAGCAGATAATCAGATTACTGATAACTGACAATGAAGACTTAGACACAATGAAACAAGCGTTTAAAGAAGATAAGATTCTGTTGCAAAAGTGTACATGTGAATGTATGTACTCGACAACACAAAATGCAAGAAAGAAAAGACGGAGCCAAGTTAGAAGCAAATACATGATTTATTAATCTTTAAAAATTGTTAAAAAAGAACCAATCGTATGTTGCATCGATAGTCGTAAAAATGATTCTTTATTCTTTAAAATAAAACAATCTATCGAATAAAACAAATAAATCCAATTAAAGGTAAAACATTACTTTTTACACTTCACAATTAAAAAGTCAGGCAATTTATCACCAATATCAAAGCGTTGAGTGGTGCATCAGTAATGAGTAGCATTCACTGTCGAGGCGTTCTTCTGTTTTTCAGTTATTGCACTTTATTACAACTTTTCTTCTTTCACTTCGTTCGCATTGAAGACAAACAGCAAATAAAGAAAGATAAATGCGGTGTTTAATTACGTGTTCCTAAGTCTACATTAATCTTCAGGTTCTTCGCGAACCGAACGAGTCATTTGTTGAGGACGAACGACTGGTCGCGCAACAGATGCTCCAGACGGACTACTTACACCAGTAATTATTCGATTAACAGCAACAGGTTGTTGCCCAGCTCGAATCGGTTTTGCTGAAACAGAACAGAAAATGAATAAAAAATGGTTAATAATATCACTGTTTACCGATTTGAGCGACATGACCTCTTCTCGCAAGATTCTTTTGTCGGACAGCTTCTTTGATGCGATCGACCTCAAACTGGTACCTTTTTCGGTCACGCATTGCAGACTCTTTCGCTTCTTTGAGCGCACTTTCTAATGCCTTTACTCTTTCCATTGTCGCCCGAAGCCTTTTCTCCAGTTTCGGTAATTCACACCTTAAATCTGCATTATCGCGAACCAACTGCAAGGGAAACAGATTAGATGAAAATCATAAAGCATTCAAGTACTTGTTTGTGAACTTTGGTCAATTGGTCCAAATTGTTCTCTAAGAAAGAGATCTTTTGTTTCTGAGCCAGAGAACCTCCGGTATTGTCTTCATTTTCTTCCCCAAGAGCTGACTTCTTAACTCGACTTTGCAAATCAGCAACAAACATTTTCCTTAAATTGTGCAGTGTTTGCAACTCTTTTGCAACAGTCTCCTCTAATCCTTTAAGGTCTTGGCGAGCTTGTTCTCTCCTATCACTCAACATAATCATTTCTTGCAATTTGGTCGACTTTTCTTGTTCATCTTCTTTCAATTTCTCGTATTCCTGATGAAGTCTCTCCTGTGCCAACGACATCTTTTGATTTGCATCCCGAAGCTGGTCAATTAATTGTTGTTTCTCCGCAATTTCATCTCTTAAAGTTGAAAGTTGTTTGTGATGCGTGTCTCTATGTTTTTCAATTTGTTCTTCCAATGCAGTCTTCATTTTCTCTGCAGAATCTTTCTCCTTTTCTTTTTCCTTAGACGCCATTTTGTGAACTTCTTCTGCTGCCTTTAATTTGGCTATCTCCTCATTTAGCTCATCAACTGAATCTTCAAGTATACGTTTCTTGTTTTCTACATCTTTCATGGAATCTTGCAATGATTTCATCTTAGCTTCATACTGACTGATTAACAAGCGACACTCGGCTAAATCTTTGCTGTTTTCCTCAATTTTCTTATTACAATCAAGTTTTAAACTTTCTAATTGTTGACACCTTTGTGCAAGTGCTTTTACTTCTGACTTCATTTTGCTGATATATAATCTTGCGACGGTGAATTCATCGTCAATTTTACTGCTGATCTCGCAGCTGTCTTTTAAATTACTTGTTCCTAAAACAACACCAATCTCGTTCAAGTCTTTAAGAAGATTGACCAACATATCATTGATCCTCTTCTTTTGATGAACACTGCTGTCTTTAATTTGCTGAAGTTCCGATTGTGCAATATTTAATGCACTTAATTTAGTATTCAATTCTTCATTTAATATTTCAAACTCTCTATTCTTCGTTTCAACTTCTTGGCTTTTCTGGTCATAGTTAACAGCTAATTCTTCCAACGCTTGGAGAACCTCTTTAACTTCTTCTTTTGATGATTCATTCTCTTGTTGCAGTCTGCTAATTTCTTGTTGAAGCAATTCATTATCTCGACGACAAGAAGAGATCAGTTCTTCTTGTTCAAGTATTTGTTCTTTTAGTTTCTCAATAAGTTGACTCTGTTTATCGAGTTCATCGTCTTTTTCATCTAATTGAGCGTATAAACGTGTTCGTTCTTCTTCAAACTTCATCCTTTCCTCATTGCTCAAAGGTTCTGCGGTTGTAACAACGGGACAGTTATGGTTGGCATTCGCAATAGTGTTTAAATTAGCAACATTACTTAAATTTTGAACAGATTCAGACAAACTTAAAGTGCTTGACTCGAGATCTTTAAAATTAGTTTGCTCATCACTAGGAACACTATCTCCAGTTCGCCATCTATTCACTTCCTGTTCTACTTTCGCGACATAGCTTTTCAATTTTGACACTTTATCCCTCTCCCTTTCCCAACGTCTTTTCCATTCTTCTGCTGTCAACTCCTCGTTCACAATAACTGTATTTTTAATTGTCTTTGCTCTTTTTCCAAATTCAAGTGTAGATTTAGTTTCCATTTCATTGAACGATGCAGGAGAACAACAAATAATAATAGTTGTACGTGAGTTGCCTCCGAGTGACTCTTGTAGTATGCGTGTTAACTTGCTGTCACGATACGGAATATGAGATTTATTGCCGTCTGCGAGGGCTGAAATCACGTTTCCAAGTGCAGATAAAGATTTATTAATATTTTTCGCTTCATCCAGGACCATTCCTTCCGCACCAGTTTTACTCACTTTCTCCGAACCTGCCAAATCCACTAAATACAATTTACCAGTCAATTTCTTTTGGTTTTCTTGGTTTTCTTGCTTCACGTTTATTAAAAATACAGAATGACTTCTACTGGAGTGTTCATTCATATCTGTAAAATTCAAAATTCAATAATAACAACTGTACGAGTCTACTCACTAGTAACTGCTATGTGTCTATTTGCTTTTCCCTCATCAATTACTTCCATCACTTCTTCGGGACATGTGACGAATCTCTCAGAGGCGCCTTTCACATAAGGTACTCTATTCTTATCTTCATGTACAGATAAATTTGTTTTTGATACTGATGTAAGAAACAAAATCAAATGTAAAAATAACGTTCACATTTACATTTGCTCACCATCCAAAAGATCTCTAATTTTGTCCAAATAAATTTCGAAATATGACACCTAAGTTAATAAAACAAGTCACTCAGTTGAATCAGACAAAAAACAGTGAACATGCCTTTATGTGAAATTCAATATTTTCATCCATTGAATAAATATAATTAAATATATCGTTAACTATCCTCGGAATTATTCCATAAAGTTGCGTATCTCCTAGGACACCTTCCATTGTGTGAGTTTTTCCAGATGAAGTTTGTCCGTATGCAAAAATAGTGCCGTTGTAGCCGCCGAGTACATCTTTAACGATCGGTTTCGCTGCTTCACTATAAACTTTGTCTTGCGATGCGTTTGGTTTGAAAACCTTATCGAAAATATACACCTTTCCCTGAGGAAGTAATTGAAACCGAAATTAAATTCAATAAAATGTACACCAGGATATGTAATTTGCGTGCGGCAATGAAAATATAATTTCTGTTTTCGAAGCTGTTGACCCACAAAATGCGCAATACTAGTATTCAACATAATTATCATTTGCAGGCGTTTCTCCGCTTATATTTAAGTATTTTCTTAAAACGAAAAGCTCAGCTCCAAAGCAGTACGTTTTGTGTATATAGTAATGGGTGTGCAACGAAGCAAGCAGCAATGTTTACAGGTTCGTCATTCAAAACACCTAAATTGTACGAATGACCTGTTCTGTTGAGTAAAATAGCTTCACTGTTCGCAAGTTGCTGTCAAAGCGCTCGTCGCTTACTGTAATCCAATTAAGGCACAGTTGACATTGACAACAAACGCAGGTAATGCTTTACGAGCAGCAAATAGAGCGTGAAACGAGCTACGAAACGTAAAAAATTATCGACAATAAGTTTCATTAAAAACGAGTTTCAATTGTTTTCGATAACCGTTTGCATCCATGAAAGCAGCCTACAAAGAACTGAGTACCGCTAAGATTATTTCTTTACGTTTCGCGAAAATTACCTCAATTCGAAAATTATTCTCTCCAAATTACGTTCACAAAAGCTATCATAAAAACTATTTTTGGTCTTCATTTTCAACTGCATTGAAATGTCAATTTTTGTGTTTTGAACTCGTTTTATGCTGTGATTGTAAAGGAGCTACACAAAACAGACTGCTCATGTTGTTCTCCGATCGACAATTGATGGTTTAATCGAGGATCGTACGCAAGCAGAAACACTACTTCTTCACTCACCATAAACTGTGACTGCTTTTGAAACAATCGGAATCAACTATTGCGTAACATTTAATGAACAGGATTCATGCTTTATTACCTTTCACAAGCAAAGATTGCGCTCATCTTTTTCTTCTTTCCGAAATATTGCAGTACACGTTATTAATTACGAATATACACTTCAGTCAAGCAAGCAACAGTTCTGGCAACTTTGGGTTATTTCAGGTCATTTGTTTGCATTCAATTAAAATTAACTGCATACGAATTAATAATAATTGAAATATTCGTCTGCAATTTAATACAAACTTAAGTAACAATTGATTGAATAAGCTTTCAAAGGAATGCTTAGTGCAAAGTAAACTACAGTTCACAAACTATTCATGTGTAATAACACGCATTTGTGATACAAAAGCGTGAAATTTAACTAAAAAAACTCCACAATCGTAAAAGTTGTAAACTTTGCGATTAATTTGTTGTAAAAATGATTTTGAATCAACAGTATGCCGTAAGACGTCAAAAATAGAAAATATTCACTTGCAGTCTTTCTTAATCAAAGGCAACGCGTGATGAATGGCAACGTTTCTTGGTCAAAAGCAGTACATTCTTGGAAAGTAACGTTATTGTTTTAAATGGAATAAAGTATTTCATCCAATTATGCATACTTCAAGGATATTGCAAACTGTGTTGTGTTTGATCACACATCACGGAGATTGATACTTGACTGACGTCCGATTAAATGAACAACGCTTAACGGGGTGTTGCCTGAGAAGCTTCTTCACGGACCGATGTTGCATCAAAATAAACGGTTGCCATTGAAACTATGCGAACAGTACATCAGTACTGAAAACAGCGACTGCCAGATAATTACAACCTTTCGGCGTTTGTACAACGCTTCATTAATCAATGTTCTTTCCGAAGATGGATCCTTTGCGTGTCAAGGGTCACGAGACTCCCGCAACACTATTTCACTGCGAAATTGGGCTTTTGAAGGCACGAGCAGCAAACAGGAGACGACCGTTGCAACGGTCGGTCGGTATTCTTTAATCTTTGCAACAGCAGCTTTAAAAATAGTTTTTTGTTTATGGACACATAGCTGAGCACGCGACATACTAAAGCCTTCCAAACACACAATCTCAACGACTGAATTATGGTGTTGTGCGAAAACATCGAAGTGTGAAAGCGTAAAATGGAAACTTACGCCGATTGAAATACAGTCTTCGGTTGTCTGAGGAAATTTGACGATAAATTTGCTTCCCGCCTTTTCTTCAGCGTCGTTCAGAGGGCGAAAGCGACACACCACTTTAATGTTGCACTCGTTGTCCGTCGCTTCCATCGCAGGTTTGCAGTGACCGACGTTTGGCCTCAGAAACGCAAGACGAGAACTCGACTGCAACTGCTATGACTCACTGTTTTACACAACAGACTCCGCCTCAAGCTTAGCCGACTCACAGCGCGGCTGACTTCAGAAAGTTTGAGAAATTGAGTGCGGCGCCGCCGATACAAACAAGCAATGAACGCGACGCGAAACGAAAGTGTTGAGGAGCAAAAGTTGGCCAAACT
>NCKV01000741.1:0-14116 GCA_003675905.2 Leptotrombidium deliense
GAAATGAATCGAAATTAGTTTTGTAAAAGAGTCAAACAATGAATTAGATTATGTACAAAAATTAGAATCACGTAACCAGCAAAGTTTGTTTTTGTTTAATCGAGAAAATATTGAGAAATAAGCAACTTTTGATTAACGGGTCGAATGTTAAAGATTTTTGCGAAGAAGGAAAAACGATTTACGATATTTCTCTTTCTCTTTCTTATTTTCGAAATGCAGGTTTAAATGGGTAAAGAACACACATTACAAACGTACATACATACAGTAAGGGACATAAAAACAGTAAATTATTCGCATCCCATTCAATTTCAACAGCATTTACTTTTAATTGAAAAAAAGTAAAGCGAATCAATATTTTATAGAATTTTATGTCCAATGCTGTATTAGAAATACACATAAATGTAAACATCTTTTTATGAGAGAATGAAGAAAGTTTTTTCATTTCAAAAATCTTTCATCATTCTTGCATCAAGGAAAGTTGCGAATTGCTTAATTCGTCGTAAATTTTCATCAACAACACAACACGAATTGGTTATTAAAAAATTAACCCATATTCAATAGTTGCATGTTGCACGTGCTTTTCAATTTTGCACGAAACAGATTACTCTGTTTTAGAACTATGACCATTGGTGAGAGAGAAATTGACATTTATAATTCTAGACTAACTTCATTTTTATAAATTTAGAGCACCTCAAAGTAGCAAACAAACAAAAAGTCTATAATAGTGATGACATGATGGTGTTCGTAGAAAAATTGTGAATAGCAAACAACAAAAGAGGAAGAATAAATAAATATTGATGACAATGAGTGATCGAGATAAAAAATGCATTTCTATTCTCACCTCTTTTCGGATTCCCGGAAAAATGATTAAAAAAGCGATGAATAGAGTGGCGAACGTTGTGTAGATCAAAATATTGCGGACGTCTTCGACAGCCGCTGTCCGGTTGTCGGTCGAGTAGAGAAATATTCCGCCATTGTCGCGGAACGCGTCGAACCATCCTTGATTAGAACTCATCTTTTGTTGCAGAAAGTAATGATCACTGATGATGCTCAACGTGTCGTTATTGTCGTTATTTTCTGTTGTTGTATTCTTTAAATTCAGAAACCAAAGAAACAAATAAGCAATTTGATTACATTACTAAATATTTAATCTTAATTATATTCAATAAATTTAAATTTAAGTTTACTGCTTTTAATTTGAAAGTGAAAACTTTTATGAAAAGTTGCTGTTCAGTTTGTTCTGAATATTTCTGAGCAGAACGAGTAATGACAATATTAGAATGAATCGAATAATTAAGAAGTAATATTATTATAAATTAATTAAAAGTTAAAGAATTTTAACCGAATGACTGACTGAATGGCTACGCAACATTCGAAAGTAAATTCGCGCAACGAACGCGCAGTTTGAAGTGCAAAAAACTTTTGCTATGCCAGCTAGCAACGCAACAACTTCGTATTCGCCGTTTTCGCAAAAAGTTGTCCTTTGTGTGTGTGTATCGCCGTACACACCGAAAAAGTGGGACAAACGGTGACCTCGGATTTACGGCGAGTTAAGGAGGAGTCGTTAGCGATGCGCGGCAGCAGCAGCAGTGGTCGTCGTCGTCTTCACAACTTCAAAAGTGAAAAAGTTCTAAACAAACATAATAATCAAACGACCACTATCAACAATATAATTCACATATAGCGTATACGTTTTTTTCCTCTTTATATTAAATTTCATACTTGCAAAATTTCATTTCACTGCACTGCATTACATACCATAATAAAAGTTTTTTAATTCGAATTTTTATTACTTAACATTTATGAAAGGAAATGATGTGAAATGAACATGAACACTTTTCGCTCATTTTATTTTATAGATATCTATTATATCTGTTCAATAACGTTTTCAAATTTTTGTGCATTCGTAATCGAACGTATCGAAGGTTAAATTTTGCTATAATGTAACCAAAATGTGAACACCCACAATGTGTATCCCTGTGAATTGAGTACCTCAAACAAAGCGAATGATGTTCACATCAGCACATCAGTCTAACAGTTTTTTGGGAAGTGAAATTTGTTGCGATACTAACTGTCAATCGAAGTAATCAAAGTGATTGCCTTGATTCAATTTGAACATGAACAGAGCATTGAATATCACGGTTCATTAATTGTGACATATTTGTGCGAAAGCAAAATTTCTCACTTTTTGTCACATTGTTAAAATTAAGTTGTTTTAAAAAAATAACAAATAAATAACAATAAGTTTTTGAATTCAGTGTCAAATTTGCTCAAGGTAAACAAAGTGACGTTTAATTTTTGTTTTGTACGTAGTAAATAAATCGGCGAAAATATTTCTGCTGACATTGAAATAAATAACACATTAAAATATTGTTCAATGTTTAGTGGACACTATAAAAAATTACCCAATTCGTGACGACAACGTTATATTTACCAGTTACGTTGTACAATCAACGATATTCTTATCGATAAAATACTAGAATTTATATTCAATTCCTTTATTAGGCAATTCGAAACACGTCAAAGTCGTTTTTTTATTTTAGACGAAAATGTTTTATAAACACGGAAATTATAAAGCAATGAAACAATAGCTTGTAATCATAGTACGTTGTTACATTGGGTAATAATAACCTTAAATGTCTATGAATTCTATTGAAAATTTTGCAATCAATGCTTTTTTATGGCATGATCACGAAGTGTAAATTATTGTGAACATGCTATTATGGAAACCAGAATTTAATGAACGAATGAATGCGATTTTGAAATGCTTTGATTAATTGGGGAACAATTAAAGACGTTCAATCAATGTAATTACTGAATTTAAGCGTCCATCAGTTTTCATTCAATCAACATTTTTTCGAATATTTGTCATTTTTTCGTTAAATTATGTAACACAAAACCACACCCTGCCTTTTAGTGGAAGAAGGTTTAGTAATTAAGATTTCTCTTCTTCTTCTTTCATCCGTTTCTGAATATTTATGAATTTCTCGAGAATTTGCTGCTTTTCAAGTGTATTATACTACAGCGACATCTACTGAGCAATATTTTCACAATAATCTAATTTGCATGATTAATCGATGAATTCTTTACAGTGAAAAGCAATTTATTATCTTGAACTTTCTTAATAAAAAATTTACACTTTTCTGAAATTAATTGTGAAGCATTCGCACTTACATTGGAAATTTAATACACTTTGAAAATATAATTAATTTCTTTCAGCTGACTTTTTAAAATAAAAGTTTATAATAAATAAATTTAAAGTTTCGAAATATATTGAGAAGCTTTCCCAAGCAAAACAAAAATCTGCTCAAATTGAATTCTCTTATTTGTTTTCTTTTCTTATAAAATTCAGCTAAATTTAAACGAAACAGAAATATTTTAAGCAATAATTGCTTTCAAAGTGAAGAAATACATTTACAAATATTTTTTAGTGCCTCAATGTCAATTTGCTATAAAATCAGATCTGAATTAGAGCAAATGGAGAATTGGTGAAATATTTTTAAGAATCACTTTTCCAAAGTGACGTAAGTATCTAAATTAATAACAATCCACGTTGATTTACATTTCAATATCTTTCTTTAAACTAACATATTTTCTTAAGTAACTCATAATAAACAAATACAGATAAAGATAAAATAGGTAAAAACAAAAAGTTGGACACATTATTTTTCCGAATCAGTAGTAAAGCAAAATTCACATGATAAGCATGAAACATAATTAAAGGAAATATTAAAGTATAATAAACCATTAATCAAAGGCTTTGTAAAAAATGATTCAGGATTAAGTTTTGCAAATTGCATTGATATGCATTTGACATTCAAGTAAAAGTAAAAAATTAAGAATTAAAATAATTTAAATAACAGAAGTTTAATAATTAATGATTTATTTGTTCGATTCGATTATTATTAAATTCATATTTTATAATATTCGACAACCTTGCTAAATTTGATAATCGCAAGCACTGATTGACATGCTTGATAAAAAATCGAAAAGATTAGGAAAAGAAAGAAAAATAATTTCAGAAAACTTTCCATGTTAGAAAAAGCGATGAGGATCATCAAGCATCAAGGATAAATAACTTATATACGGAATTAATTTTAACACTCACCTTAAGTGTCAATCGTCAAGTTTAGTTTACCTCGTTGTCAACTTCTGCAACTTGTAACTCGCAAGTTACACAATCACTTTATTCACAAAATTATTAAACATTTGACATAAATATTCGTAAATGTAACAACAGCAGAAAGCAAATTTTTTATATTATAATATTGCAACGTAATTGTAATTCGATGAGTATTTCGAAAATACGTGAATTTCGCTTTTGACGTTCATTATATTCAAAATGTGTAATATTAATGATTTGTGAGTTTGTGTTTTACGTCTATTGCATTCGCATACTTTTATCATCATTGTTTTCATAACACAACTGCACGAAATGCATAAATACGTCATGTAAATATTTCACAAGAAATTTTAAATGCTGTAAAGTTTCAAATTTCCCATAGAGACAACGCAATGAATCAGTTCAGTGTCCGCAACATTTTTTACTACTTATTTATCATCGTCGTCGTCAAACAATGACCATGTTAGTCAACACATATTTCTATGTGTTTCAATATTGAGTCGCAATGAGTTCGAAGGTTTCGTAAGAAAACCCTGAACAATGAATGAATATGTGTGTCTTTTGTCCAAAATTAACTGTTTCACTATAATCAATTGCATAATTTAACAATTGTTTGCAAATCGTTCTAACAATAGTTACACATAATTGAGTTAACTATTATATTATTGATTTTGAATTACATATTCGCACAAAAAAGTCCTTCGAAAAAGTGAGTACAAAAGATTATGATGTAAGTAAAAGTTTATTTGATTGATAAAGTTACGCATTTGACACACACTTGAATTGATAAATTAAACACTGATCAAATTAAGTGAATTTCATTCGAAAATTATGCTGTTTAATAGAATATCGCCAGATGACCATCGAAACACATTTTCGAATTTGCTGAATTGTTTCTGTCGCCTCTGAATTGCCTTCGAAGGACAATGATTACACGAAATGTATATTAACGTATTACATACAACATAGTAATAACAGTTCGGATATTAACATGCTGTACACTTGTACAGTTACATGTATTTCTGGGTGTGTTTCGTCGCAAGGATAGATGTTTAATTAAAGGAGCGAAAATTCTCGTTTAGAGTCGAATATAATTTCATTCCCAACAGCATTCAATGGCAAATCGAAAAGCTTTTCGAACAATTTTTATACTACAAGTTTAATTTTAAATGCTTACATAATTTTACAGCACTTTCGAGATTGATTCCGTGTTTATATAATCTTATGAAATCTTTCTTATTTTTATTCGTCTCATGTCTGTTTAATTTTAATCTTTTAACATTGAATTTATTATTTCATGCAATTTTCATTTTTTGATCTCCGTGTTACATTTGAGCATTAAACAATCGTATTTCATTGAATTATTTTTGATTAGTGTGTAGGAGTTTAAATGGATATGTTGAAATTGAAAATTTTTTATTGTAAAAGTGAAATTTAAGAATATTTACAAATTTGGACATAAAAACTTAATTTTTTAAATAGTTTGTTATGAAATAACAGAAATATTTTTTCCCGAATCTGTGTTGAAAAGTTGCAATCACTTGTTTAGAAGTCACGTTTCGTTTATTTTTAAATTTCAAAAATGTGTTCATCCGATTATTTCCCCAGCGTCCTTAACATTGATTGTTTGTTTGATGTTCACATTTTTATTCATAAATTGGCGTTAGAAAGTTGAATATAATAGAATTGAATTGCACACGTTTCAATGTCGGATTATGCATTTTGATTTTATCACCTCACTTCAATTATTATTTAAGAAAACGTAAATTTCGAAAAATTTTAAACACTTTTGATCCTTGAGATGTAATAAGGCAACAACAGTTGCTTCTTATTCTTATGATTATTTCATTCAATTTCTCAGCTTTCAAAAAGATGATTGAATGAAATTGAATTGCTATTATATAAAAGAATACATATGCACACAATTGTACATGTTCATATGACACGTTCATAATACATGTGCGTAATAAGAATGCTGCAATTGTAATGAATTCAATCAACAATCGAACGATCAAAAATCAAAAAATGATCAATTTTGTAACTGCTAATCAATTACGATTGTACAATTGTATATGTTCAATTACTAGGTTTTCACTCTGGTGAATCAGTGTGTAAAAAATCTGCAAACGTTTTCCGTACACAGAAAACCTCGGAAATCAAGCAAAATACTTGATACGATTCAAGGGCAATTCAATCGATCAGTTGTAAGAAAATTGTACAGTAATGGCAATTAAAGAAGTTCATTTAAACATTATTCACTTGATAATTACATTTAGTGAGCGAAATTATTAACCGAAACTGTATTCACCGAAAACTGCTGTTTCCTTTGGGCTGTGGGTGTGTATGTGTTATAAATGTATATTATTTGCGTTGTCGACCTTCATGTTGAATATAATTAACTTTGTTGGAAAGAAAAAAGTTGCTAATTAATCAAGGATAATCGGAAGCATAAGAATATTGTGATATTTTTATTTTAAATTCACGTTTTGCTTTAATTTAATTCAAATCCAATAGAATGCAGTACGAAAGTTGAAGTAAATTATAAGAAAGTGAAAATGCATTAATTGTGTATTAAGCGCACCTTTATACAATGAATGTATAGAGAAAAAAGTACGCACAGTTACTTCGGCTTTCAAAATCGAGGTCAGGTATTTCGAAATTGAAATTGTCCTACTTTCGGCTCTTTTCGAATCGCTTCATACAAAGCGCTGCACAATTGAACAGTTACTTTGCAATTTACTTTCACTGTGAACAGTACAACAACAACAAATAGCAACTAAACAACATTAATAAATAATTTGAATTCAATTCAATTCAGTTACTCTTAATTAATTAGTATAACTAATTATTAATTATTATTATACTTTTTTCGTGTGCGAAAATGTTTTACTACGAATCATCATCATCATCATCATCATTGAGATCGAGAGCGACAAATACGGCGACAACTTCGCGTTCATCACCATCTTCATCTTGATTGTCGGTGATGTGTCAATTGTGTTTAATGTTTGAAATTTGAACAATGAAGTCATATAGTCGGTGATTTGGAAAACAGTGGAATTATAATTTGATCATTTTTGAAGTTCGCTGTTCGCGTCATCACGATTCATACAAGTGAAGAGGCGGGGAATTAATAAATAGTTTCATTCAGTTCGAATAAGTCGCCTTTTTGTGACTTTTATTATCGTTCGATTCGATTCGATATAAACTCGAATCACGTTGTTCAATTCGACTCGAATTTCACATTTTATTGTGAATTTTATTTTATTGCTGTTTGCAACATTCCAGAATATTTCAACTCGATCACTTAATTGTCGTCGAATCGCGCATTGAAAATTCATTCTCCAAATTCGCCTTTTTATTTCTTACACTGTGAAATGCTGTGCAACTTTGCTTTGCATACGAACAACGCAAATCATTTAAAAACTACGTGATTTTAAAGATCTAGAAATTTTAAATTTAAATAATTTTTAATAATTTGTTTTTTAAATAATCGATTACTATAATGAAACTAATTGTTATTTTAGTCGCGTATTTTTTCAATTTAATCACTTGCATCGAATATGATGGTAAGTACATTGATGAATACTAATGTCACTAGGGGTAATGTTTGTATTCAGTGTTAGGAAACAATTCGGACACGTTTCATTTGCATTTAAATGAAAGTAACGATAAATTGCAATTAAAGCAAGAATTTCAAAGGTACGACGGATGGTATAATAATCTGGCTCATCAAGCGTGGGGTTCAATAGGTAAGTCAATTTTTTTAAATTCTCAATTTACTGTTTTCAAAGAGTAAAGAAACGGAAATTTAAAAAACTGAATTACAAGCAATTTTTCGTGTCATTAACAATTAAAAGGCAGCGATTAAAATTAAACGCATTTCACGTTGATACAAAAATATTTCTCCTTGTCTTAATTTTTTTCCAAAAAATGAATTTCGAATTGGCTGCCGAAAAAATTATTCACCTTTAATTAACACCTTTAAACTTAATTCGTTGCGTTTTGTTGTTTTCAATGAAATAAAACAAATATTTTGCTTTCAATTGTTCAGCACGATATAAAAAGTAGTATTAAAGATATTATATATTCGTATGAATATGAATTACATTATTTCATTATTTGTTTCAATATACTTGATATACATATTAAAATTATTCGATCACGATCATTTAAATGCGATTACTTTCATGTGTATTTCTGGGTTAGGGTTGTTTCAGTTAGGTCCCCTGTTTTGTTCATTAATTATTACATTTTGATTAAAGGTCAATTCGAATATGTTTTCAGGGTTTTATTAAACTTGAAAAAATTTTCTAAAATAAGTCACATGACTTATTGTGTCTGATTATGATTGAGAGTAAAAAAGTATTTCCCAAAAGAATTACAATAGAATAGCACAACGCAAGTAACTTTAGTTATGAAATTTTGCATAGACGCTGTAATTTACTGTTACTTGGAGCAAAAATTCCCAAGTAATCACACAATGCTTTTTTTAGAGAGATTCACATTGCATTGTTAGAACATGTTATTTAGTGACTTTAAAATTGGAAAATACAAGTGTTAAATAATCATAATAAACACATTACGTGCAACAAAATTTAGCATTTTTAACCATAATGCAAAACCGGTGACGTAGTCGAATGAAATGTAGGTAATTTAGGTAATTAATGTCGCTTTGTTATTATTATTCACTGTTTGAGCACTAAATAACAAAATTCATATTTTGCAAAGCAACAAAACGATTAATTATAGCTTAATGCGTTAAACGGTTGGTTGCAATTTTTTATTCTAAAAAATTGTTTGACGTGATGTCGTTATGTTATTGTTCTAGTGTGATGCAGTATTTTAGTGAATAATTAGTAATTCGAAAATTTGTTCTCGATTAATCGATAATCACATGAGCAATCATTTAATTCGTCCTTTAATTATTCGCAAAAATTTTCAATGTATAACGCAACACTTTTTTAATAATTCCCACGCGTACTCAAGACACTCTCAAATTATTTTTTGTCATGATGGAGGTTAAGTACAATTATAAACTTCTTAACTTGAGTGAAATGACTTTGGAGAGAAATATTTTTGCGTAAAGGTTAAATTGCGGTTTACAACATACTAAACTGTGAAAGTGTTGCTTTGAAAAAAAGAACAATATTTACGTATTTACTCACTTGAAATATTACCACTCAAGAAAAACACAACACATCACTTTCAGTCTTCATGTAATTTCCTCATTCATTGTTAGTTTAATCGAACTTTCACTCTTTGCATGCAACAAAATACAGAATCGGACAAATCTTTAGTCCTCAATCGTCATTGAAAACGTGTTTATCCTAATCATCAGTTTGAATAACTTTTGTCCGACATTTTACAACTTATTAAAACGCAACATTGAGCAAAATGTAATGAATTTAATTCATTTGTTTTGTTGTGTTGTATTACCAGCATGAATGTAATTGTAGCACACTTTTTGTTTATCCTTTTATTTTTGAATATTTATTATGAATGATGACATCGAATACGCAGTATGTAAAGTAGCAAAATTTTACATTTCGTGTTCTTTAACATCAAGTTTAAGAGGAAAAATTTTGCACTTTAAATTTGATTTGCGTACAACAAACTTTGTTAATGCACGACATGTACAGTATCGGCGAGAATATAATCACTTGATTCGTGATTAGCATGGCTAAATTAAATTTTAATTGAAATTAATGGCGAAAGGAAAGAAATGAGCAAAAATTGTGAAATGTAAGATATTTTCGAGACACAATTGTACATCAATCTTCAGCTTAATCACTTCATTTGCAATATGTTGAAACGTTGAAAATTCAACGATTAGACTGTAATTTTTTAAACTCTAACAATGGGAGATTGAATTTCATTACAAATTTGCCAAAAAAGTCTACCCATATCAATGTACACACGTAGTGTACATGTCATATTGCGAAATGCGATTGAACTCGAAGTCAAAAATATGTGCAAAAGTCTCAAGGTTTCTGTAGTTGAATAACATGGTCCTTGACCGTTGACTACAAACCGCTTCTTTGACCGCAAGTGTTCACAAAAATTACACGCTTTTGAGTAAAATATCGGTTATAATGTTACAAGCCACAAATTAGGTGAAAAAATTATTCTTTAACGAAAAATACAAAGAAAAGAAGTAAAAAATTGCGTTCTCAAGCTGTTCTAATGTATTTATCTTCTTTATTATTGTTGGTCGCGAAAAGTTTCTTAAAAAAAGTGTTTCATTGCGAAGGTGAACAAGAGTAAAAAGATTAGAGTTTCTCTATTTTAAATTTGAAATAAAAAATTGAATTAATTTCATTCTCAGTCAATTTCATTTTAAATGAAGTGCGTAAACACAACACAGTAGTATCACTGTTCACGCTTGAGAATAATTTCTAAACATTTTATCCTTTATATCCAAAAACAACACCTTTTATTATAATGAAGGACAATCAGTGTTTTCAACCAAAATTTTCTTCACAATCATTGATTAATAAAATGTTTTTCAATGCTGCCAAATATAGTTTAAGCAGGCAATAAAATAGTGATTCAAACCTTCACACAAACATTGATGTATCAAGATGAATTGCTGATCAAGATCACAATTACTCACAAATCAAATGATGGACTGCTATTTGACCTTTAATCAATAAATTTTTTGTGTTCATTACAGAAAGTCAATTAACGCGGAAAGCGCCGTCTTCGTACGCGGACAGTGTGTACAAATTGGCCGGCGAGGATCGTCCGAGTCCGCGACGTTTGAGTCAGGCGATTATGCGGGGAGAGGACGGAATGCCGTCCGCTAGGAACCTAACGACGATGTTCGCATTTTTTGGACAAGTAGTCTCGTCGGAAATACTAATGGCTAGCGAACCAGGCTGTCCGATCGAGATGCATAAAATTGAGATCGAGAAATGTGATGAAATGTACGACCAAGACTGTAAAGGAGGCAGAACGATGCCGTTTCATCGAGCTTTGTACGACTCACGTACCGGTCAATCGCCAAATATGCCGCGAGAACAGGTCAGTGCAAATGTAACGGTCAACTTGTATTTTGAGACACTTTTAAAAAACAATTTCGCAATCGTTTAACACGCCTAAAGTGATTTTCGTTTGGTTTTGAAAATTGATGATCGAAATGATTTCTCGAGTTTACGTCAGTTTAGGAATCATTTTTGAAACAGCAGATTCATTATGAAACCATTTCAAGTGTTTATGTGTGCATTTATTGTTTCCTTGACGGAAAGCAACGAACAAAATTCGTTATTTTAAATAAGAATGATAAAAAATTGAGTAAAGGAAGGCTTTGCGTGTGTTTTAAAAAAATTTGCAGTTTTCATTTTGAGAAAAAAAGTTACAGAAGTAATAATAAAGAAAAGGCGAAGAAATAATTTGAATCAAAGTGAGATTGGAGAATGAAAAAGAGCCTTCGTTGTACACAGTGAACGTGACAGTGACCCATTATTTGAATATACACGACAAGCAGCTACGCAGCTGGCTTAGTACACTTGCAATGCGTTTGTGTTTATGTACTTGAATCACAAGTCAATAACGTTTTCGAATCAAAAAACTGTGTCCTTATAAAATACATGTAAATGAATTGCTGTCGATTCATTTGCATGTCTCTCATTAATGTCGTCGACTCTTCTTTTTTTGCATACAGTATGTGACATTAATTAGTATTGACAACAATAGAGGTGTTCATTATGTGCATCAATGAATGTAAACTTTTTTATCAGAGACTGTCAAAACGGAAATTTGAGTTCTTTCACGAAAGTGTTGAAATGATGAAAACACTTGAAATTTATTTGAAATGCAAATTAGCAACGATTATTATGAATTATTATTATAATGTAATTTTAGCTGAAAACGTATTTTCATGTATTTAAAGTTGTGCTTTGCTTTGAAAAATTCATTTTTCTCAATGATATGCATAACTTATATGTATGTGTTCAATGACTGCCAAAGCTTATTTCCTTTAATTTCTATTTTTTAAAAAGCAAAATTGAAAATTTGTTGATTTCGTGAAATTATCGCGCAATTATCAATTAGGCAAAGCAACAACAGCAGCAATCAAAAATATTTTGACATTTTAATCAACACGAATATTATACTTTGAATAAGCAAAAAATGAAGTGAAATGAAAAAATTTGAATCTGAGAAAGTTGAAAAACTTTCTTAAAGGAAAGTGAAAGTGTAATTGAACGACGAGCGACGTTCTAAGCTGACCTAAATTTGCCTCTTTGTGTACGAACAAAATGTGAACGAACTAAGTGAACTGTTTAAAGACGTGTTTTTGAAAAAGATTCTTCACTTTTCGTAGAATGCCAAAAGTGACGAAGAAGTAAGAAATTTGAAACTAAGCAACTAAGAAAATGAGAAGTAAACAAAAATTTCAATTACCACTGTAAAAATTCTCATTTAAAAATGTATGTCAATTGCGGTAGTCACATCTTAACATGAAAAGAGCTTAAAAATCTTATAATCTTTACACTTGAAACATGAAATTTTGCAAAGAAAAAATTGTTCAAAAAATTTTCTCTTTCTAACTAACCTTTAAAATAAGTTTCTTTCTAAGCTGCTCTTAATTGACAGGAAATCAATATCTTAAAGGTTACACATCGGCACAAATTATTGTAATTCATTGTTTTCAAACTGACGACATTGTGTCTAAGGACAACTTGCATCTCTACATCTCAATCTCACAAAAAAGTATTTCAAAATTTAGTGAAAAAAGGAGAAAAAATTTCTTTCTTATTTATTACATTTAAACATTGCAATTGATTTGAAATACTGATTTGAAGCACTAATTAACCAGAAATTTCAAAGTTTGAGAATTTTGTTTCAAAAACAAGAAAAAGAACAAGAAAACAACAAAGAGAATCGATGTATCCTTGTCTCTGTTAATAACCGATGAAAACACAACAAATTAGCAAGGAATGCAATAAATATACAACACAGTTAAAATTTCCCTTTACTAATGATTAATTACTGATTACTAAGTTTGATTGAGAATTTAAAAGAATAATGAAAAATGAAAAACACGGATAATTATGAATTGCGAAATTGATAACAAATAGAAGTGTGAAAAAAATCAGTGAAACTTTAAAATTGAGTGACCTTTCTTCGAGAAGCAAGAATATGATAAATGATTTTTTATTGCAAATTGTTCTTGTTCTTATGATCGTTTTGTTGCGCAGATTAATTTGGTCACGTCTTGGATCGACGGCAGCTTTGTATACAGTACTTCGGAAACGTGGCTGAACACAATGCGAACGTTTCGCAATGGCACGTTCATTAGCGAACATAACGGCAAGTTTCCGCCAAAGAATCGAGATAGAGTTCCTTTGATGAACGCTCCGCCAGCTCATCACATTAAAATGATCAGTCCTGAACGAATGTTTCGTAAGTATCCAAAAAAGTGAATAAAACAAAATTTAACTTTCATTAACAACGAAAACAACAGCAATTTGTTATTATGCATGCAAACGAAAAATTATCGAATTACAATTGAATAACTTTAACAACGGATTTTTGCATCGAAATTCGTGTTAATCACTTTTTTAAAAGAAAACAAAGTTTAAAATGTGTGTTTGCATTACTTAAACGCAATTTGCAATTTTTAACTTTCGTTGTTACTGTTTGTTGTGTTATTATTGTTTCCTAAATTACTTCACTTCACATTTGCTGTGTTTCAATGATTTTCAAAAGAAAAGTTAATCGCTTTTTGTATTTTTTGCTTAGTTTTGGGCGACGCGCGGACGAATCAAAATCCGGCGTTACTCGCTTTCGGAATTTTATTGTTCCGATGGCACAATGTGTTAGCACAACGCATCGCGTCCGAGTATCCGGATTGGAGCGACGAGGATATATTTCAAAGAGCGCGACGCTTAGTGATCGCTAGTCTTCAAGTAAACAAAAACAAACAAACACTAAAGCTAATCCTTACTTACATGTTTACTTATTTGATTTTTGCAGAAAATAATAATG
>NCKV01000742.1:0-14107 GCA_003675905.2 Leptotrombidium deliense
TTTTCTGTTTGAATTATATATTACGTAACAAAAATATACTTTTGTACACTTGCACTGTTTCATCATTCAAACGTGCACATTTTTTCACTGCACGCCACTTCACGGCACATCTGCACCGTTTGCAGTTTCCTCACCTATTTTGTTTAAACGGCGCATATTTTTAATTCTCTCTCAAATTATAATCATGTCTGTATTGTCACAAAGATTTTGTTTTTTGCTTTTAAAATGAAAAGTGAACAAAACTTGAGTTTGAAGCAATAAAAAGCACGATCGTTTATTTCGACGATCAATCACTTTCAGTTTGTGTCACGTTAAAAGTTTGATCATTTGAAGAGTTAAAATATCGATTTACACTTGGATGTGCATTGGTCACCAGATTGTGTACGCAATCGTGCAATGATCGCTGTTGTGTCGATGTATGGCCACATGCAAGTAATATGTTTGTTTCCCGCGAACAATGATTATCTTTACAGCAGCAATTGAGCAGATATTCACGTAATTTAGTAAATACATACGCAAAGACTGCGAACAAAAGGCGAACCAATTTAGACTTTCAAAAATTACCAATTTTTGACGTCTCACGCAACGGTCAAATATACGTTTATTGCGCTAAACTCATAAGGATGAGAAGCTTGTCACCTGTATTCAACTATTACTCTTTTATTACTCTGCGATTCATATTTTGTTTGCTTTTATTTCACTGCTAATTTTGCACACAACAATCATAACAATACGTCCATTTAAGATACATGTGTTTACAAAGAATTACTTTTTCCTTTAAAATGCACTGAATATTCGCAATTTGGTAATAAAAATAATATTTCAATTCATTAATGTGAGTAACAATCATATTTATTGCTGCGTGTTGAATAAGAAATGATCTACGTTTATTGGACACACCAATTTTTACCGCAACGCGAATTCATTCAACATTTAAACTGCGGAAACTTTTTGTTTAGTTTTCTTTCAACAAAACAATTTAAATTGCCTATTAACGAACTCTCTATCTAAATTGAAAGAGACTCGAAAATGAACCATTTTTAGTAATAATCAGCAGTTAAAACAAATTTTAGGGATAATTGATAAGCAATAAAAGTTGCGTAAAATTGTGACCAACATGAACCGAAGTGCATAAATACGACTAACGAATGTTCAACCAATATATAGAAATGTCCATTGGAATGGTTGATGAAAAATGGAGATGTCAATTGTTAGAATTGGGGTCAACTGAAGTTCACGCGTTATTAGATTCACACAATAACTTTTTCAGGAAACAACGTATTTTAGTTAAGAAATAAGAGATCACCTGATACGCTATGTGCGACCGTTTCGGTCAATAAATTTTTTGATTTATTTTTGATCATTTGCAATTGATTATATTTTCGCTGCAAAATCAAGCGTACAAAACGCAAAAAATAATCCGTTTGTTGAAATTAATTGCAAGCTAATATTCTGCAATAAACAAGCTAAAGATAGCTACAAAATTGTTATGATAATGCTGTTGCGGTTTCATCATTTCAATAGTTGATGATTATGTCAAAATGGAGAATGTTTTTTATACTCGACAACAATGGAGTGTACTTGAGAAGAGAAATTAAAGTTCATTTTGTTGAGTCGTTGAAAATTTTTTAATCATCATAAATATTGCGTCAAAAGAAAAATGATTAAATTATGTACTAAAAATAAGTTTATGCTATGTATGCAATTTGAGAAGCGGAGAGAAGTGTGTATATTTTATCGTGTGACTTGAATAAATGGTACTAGAGAAAGATGGAGAATCAGAGGCTTTTAACGAGTATTTAAAGCAAATGGCCTGATTTGTATGTGAAAACCATAAATGCACTTAAGTTCATTAATCGTCAAATTAAGTTGTTTGTGTAAAAACGACAATAAAAGGAAAAGTTGAGGAACTAATTGTAATTTTGCACACAATGTTTAACTAATAAATAATGCAGCCAAAATTAGTTTCTTAATTACCGTTTTGTTTAGAAATAGTTCAATTTACAAATTAACCGAAAAGACGAAATAAATCTTTTCTGGCGAACGTCTTTTGCACCTGAAACCTTACTTGCAAATGTTGCAAACGAACAGCACTCGATTCTCACAGTGAACATTTGAATTGATTCGATGATAAATGATTCGCAGTGAATTTCGATACGTGAATTGCAAAATATGGAGAAATGAAAAAAATGAGTTCGATTCTTTACTAGAGTGTGAAGCAAACAAAAGGCTGTGCATAGTTTGGACATATGTTACTGTGCAAAAAAAGAAACGTTCTGAAAACACGCAACACGCACAAAACGGAGAATCGGCAATGCTATCAATTGCACAATTATTACCATACATCACTGACACTCGCAATTGTGATTGTTGCTGCTCTTCGAGTTTTTCGTTTTGTGCGTCCAAACAAATTAAAAGCATCGATGTTTGCGTGACCGCACACAACGAAATAAGTTCCATAAATTTATATTACTTTTCGAATTAATGCACAACTAAATGACAATTTGATTAAAGAATAGCACCTGATTCATATTAAATTTGCTGCACACCTCATATATTATTCATTTTTGCGTAATACAGCAAATACAACTCTCCGTTATTACTTCATTCATTCACTTTTTTCATGTCATTCGAAATGTGTTGCAAATTTCAATGTCTATTACTTCATTAATATTTCACTAATTTACGTTAAAAATGAGATTTTGTTTTGATAGCTGTTTTTTGTTACACATTTGTTTTACACGAAATATCCAGGAAAGCAATTCTGAAATTGCGTTATTTAACTGATAAAGGCACAGATGCAATCGTTGTCGTAATGCAACAATTAATTAAATGTAATATATTTGCTGTTACAAGCAAAGGTTATGCAACTCAAAACCATCACTAATTGCATTGTTTGAGTGTATAGCGCTTTGTGTTTACTGTTTGTTTGCTTTCGAAACTGTTCCTGTGCAGCTTCGCACACAACAAATTATTCATTTTGCTACACACGTATAACGTTCTTGAAAAAAAGTCCTAAAAATAGAGGCGACCGTGAAGAACACTTTAAGTTGAGGGTCGGCAATAATCCGAGTCAATTACTTCTCAATTTGTATGCAGACAACTGCCAAATAATTGTCTGATTGTTGCAAATGTTCGATGATTGTAAAAAGCGGTTTCAATGACCACATAAATTACTTTCACTCAACGGTGTTCACGCGATTACATTTCTCCGAGAAACTACGATGACAATACATGCACATTTTGTATTCGTAATCCATCCATATTTTTAAAAATTCTTGACATAAATTTACAACTTTCAACAATTCGACAAGGCTTTTAATTGTTAACTTGTATTCAATCGGGTAAATTGGTAAAATCATTAAACATAGTGATCTAACAGTCGCCCTTCGATTTTAGTGTTTACAATTCTTTAAATACCTTTTGTATTCATTTTAAAAACTTTTTTCTCTAAAAAAGGAGTTTCGATTCATTTTTTACTTCATTTTGTTTAGCATTTAAATAACTCTTAAAAATCATTAACACTTTCCTACTGCTGGTGTAATGCATTTCGAAGCCTTGAATATTAAAAATATTATTAAAGCCATTAAACGGTTCACTTTCAATCATTAATTTTGCGAAGCTGACGTTTCACTCTTTTTCTGACTCCTTCATTTTGCGTCCTTTCTTAAAACTGTTTTTATAACCAAGCAAAGGCGGTAATTCCTTCACGAATGCAACAATTGTTACCAGAGATGAGATTAAAAGAAAGAATATGAAGATGAACGTAGCGGAGATGATATTTCGACGACCGTTACCGACGTATTCTTGCTCTGTTGCGTCTAACTTCGCTTTCTTTGGTGCAGGTTGACTATTTGTCGATTCTTGTTTCCTTTTCACTTCTTGAGTATCGCTTTTTGTAACAGCAGTCACTTGCCTTTTTTCTGGTGCTGAATCTTTCTGGTTTGCAATAGAATCATTCTTCTTTTGTGGGGTTACATCCTTCTCATTTTTTTGACTAACATCATTCTGAGTTTCTTGAGTTACATCTTCATTTATTTCGAACGTTTCTTCGCATTTCGAATTTGTTTCTTCTTTCTTTATCTCTTGAGAAACGTCGTTCGTAGTGGATGAACAATCAATCGACTCTTCTGAGTAAATCGCGGACACTGAAGGACTAAAAGCAGAACCATTACTTTCGCACTCGGAAAACGAATCTTCGCAAATAATGTAATCGTCGTATTCGCTTTGCATGTTTAACGGCAACTCGAGTTTTTCATCAAATATTCATAATATGTGCACTTATATTCCAAAAATCGTCGGTGAACAAGAAACCTGTTATTTCAGTTTAAACAATGTTTGGTGATAAAAGGTTTTATCTGTGTTAAAATGTTGACACTAGTCGGTCACTCTTAAGATCGTGTAAAACTCGTAATTAAGAGTACAGTAAAGGGAAATTGTTAACCAATATGTAATTTAAAAATCTGTTTCAATAGAAAAAGTAATGCAAATCTGGTCTGGCAAATTATAAAATTTTTTGTTCATTGCTGTATGTTTTTGTGTAGTGTTTCAAAGCACGATGGTAACAGTAACTCAATGATGTTTGTTTGTTTGTTTGTGTTTGAATATAAAAATATTGAATTAAGCTGTACAATAAATTTAATTAAACTCCAATCAGAATATAATAAATAAAATTGCTTTTTCATTAACCAAGCAATTAAATCGTAACGATAAGAAAGGTAGCTCTCCATTGACCCACTTTCTGCTCACTAATCATACCACAATTCAGTGTAATTCCGCTCAACAGTAATTGCAATGCACTCTTTCACCGAGTTTTACATGGATCACACGTTTAGTTAGAATCGTTCAGCATTTGAGAATTAGTTTCTTGTGAAATTTTGAAAACAATTAAATTTCAATTAAATGTCAACTTTTGTCATGTTTGAACGTGAAATGATTTGACATTAAACGGGAGTCAAGTGAAATGAAGTTCAACTGTGCAAGTAAAGTGAATTTTAGTTTTGCAAACGAAATGTGAATTTTCCTTGTGTTTAGAAAAGTTTTACGAGAAAAATCGTAAATATGTTTGAATTGAATGACAAAAGGGAGCGACTCTCGATTCGTGCGTAATAAGAACGTAAATTTATCCCACTTTTAGCTCGAGTGCGTTCAAAGTGAACACCAGTTTTAAGTTAACTTTATTTTTTCGTAGCAGTCGAATGTAAGCAGCTTTAAAATCTTAAAGAATTTTGTTTTTTATATGATAAAAGGCAAAAGTGTTTTTAACGAATTTCAACCAGTTTCTGTGTGGTAATCGAATCGATGTCGTAAACAATTTTGATGTTTTATTCATTGTTTTTAAGTTAAGTTCGTGCTTACATCATTTATTGAAGCTCGAAAAAAAGGTTGATGTGACTGTTGACAGAAGCGACCAATTGTTGTCTATGTGATCACATTGCAAATAATGTGTTACCAGAACGGTTGTTAATTGGCGTATTCTCATGGTTTACAAGTTTTCGAGGCAATGACAATGAATATCTCCTTCTACTCAAAAAACTAGTTTCAAACTTTTAAGTTCACTCAAGTTTTTTGACTCTTTTCTCTGAGTTCCGATCTCGCGATAGAATCTCAAAGAACTCCTCGTTGTCCTACAAACCTAAAGAGAGTCGAATATGAATTGTGTTCACTGGTCTCTTCTCATCACTCTTTGCCTTTGTAAGTTATTCGCTTATTCTTTTTTTAAATTTCCGCTCATATTTGAACTGTTTTATTTAAGGCTTTTTCGTGAATGTTTTTTCTGTAAAAATAAGCGAACAATGTTTGAACTGCATTTGTGAGGTAATAAATAATGACTGTTAAGTTAAGTTTTGTTTACCGGAATAACGATTTAATCAATTAGGCGTCGAGTGGATGTGCACCGTCGCTTCGTTGTTTTCAAGTGAGAAACAAAACATACTGCGGACCTTATCAAATATCGTACGACTTTTGGGTCGATGCCGGACGACCGTCTCATTCATTTGAAACGTGTGCCATTTCGAAATCGTGTTCTGAAGCCGCTATTCGTGCGTATATAAATAAATATGCATCTGATTGTAACAACGACGGTGTAATTGATTGTGTCGATTTCGCGATCATTCACAAAATCGGTCCTCAGTGTGTAAACAACGACTGGCTTCTGGTTACCGATTATTGGAACGCATTCACAGAAACTGTTTGTTACTCTCATAGTAAGTGACTGAAGATTCACACTTTATTATTGCGAAACATAAGTTATTCTCACGCAAAACGAGAAATCGCGTTTAAATTCATTTCGAAAGTGGGAATTTTACGTTTTCGTTTTTTTTTCGTGAGAATTCAGCTTGAATGTAGGATTAAAAGTGGTGTATACACTTAGCATTATCTGTTGCATAAATTTCGTAATGTTTTGTGTTCGCGTTGTGTTGGCGAATTCGTTGTTTGACACATTTACATTTGACTCCAATTTTATAATTAAAAACTTAACACTCATCAAAAGTACAAAATTAAACACGAATATTATAAAATGTTTCTATTTTTGTGACTCACAAAGCAACATTTCAATAAATGTTTCTTTAGGAAATATTAAGTTACAAAATAACGTTGCAGCGGCGATAATATAAAGAGAAATAAGTTTAAGCAGAGAATGTGAAATGTACCAAATGTTACAACTTGCTGAACATTTCGCTTTTTATTTTTAGAATACGAACTTCTATCGAAATTTAGTCCAAAATATTTGACTGCAAAAAATCGAAGCAATGTTGTGTCGACTGAATGCATGAAATGCCTTTGTGAAGCCAGTTCTTTTTGCAATGTAAACACACACTGCATAAAGGGTTATTGCGGACCATATTTAATCTCTCAAAATTATTGGATCGATGCTGGAAAAGTCGGCAAAGATTTCGTGCGCTGTTCCACCAATAAAACATGTGCCGAAGAATTGGTGCAAAATTATATGCGAAAATATTACAAAGATTGTAACAACGACGGTGTCGTTGACTGCGATGATTTTGCGGCCATTCATAAAATGGGACCTGACTGTCTCACTTCCAGCATTTACGCGACCGATTATTGGAAGCATTTCGAATATTGTTCGATAATGGGTACAGATGCGAGAAGTAAGTTTTCAATATTTGCGATTATTTACTAACGAGAGAATTGCAGGAGAAATTGCACCGATTAGTTACTTCGTTCACATTCGAGGTGCGCCGATTACAAATCATGTGGCAGCAGCCGCTTCTACGAATAAACCAGTAATAAAGAAGTTCAATTTTCCCAAATTTACCGTTAAAAAAGCGAATCTGAGGAAAAAGTTATCAAATAATCTGATCGACGTGAGCGAAGGATGTTTAGAATGCATTTGTGAGGTAATCAATTTGAAATAATCGTGAATTCAAGGAAATCGTTTTATATCATTTTCCTAATCAGGGAAGCAGCAGTTGCTCACATCATAATGAAAGCAGATGCGTCGGTGACGGTGCTTGCGGAATGTTTCAGATAGACAAACAGTACTGGACATTAGCTGGTCGTGCTGGTTACAGAGGAGCTGCAAACGACTTCGAACGTTGTGTGCGCGACAAAAATTGTGCTAAACACACTGTTCGTGCTTTCATGAACAAATACTCGTTCGATTGCAACAACGACGGCCTCATTGATTGTTTCGATTTCGCTTTAATTCATCGAAAAGGCGCAAAACGTTGCAAAGAAAGCGAAATTTACACCACTGATTATTGGACACGCTTTGAGACGTGCTATGGATTTTCCCGCTAATAAACTGCATATTACGTTCTCGATGAACGTCTAATACACGTCACATCGTCGCCAAACTTTTCCGCTGTTTAAACTTTTCGTTCGAAGAATTTTAAATTTATCACACAAACGCATTGAATTTTTAATGTGTTCACGCGGTAATCGATACAACATGAAACTTGTAAAGCTTTAATTTATATTCCATTCAAACTGAGAAATAAAGTAATTGCAATTTTTCGTTTATTTTTTATAATTTCAGATGAACTCGGGTGCCTCCCACAGAGATGCAGCTTCTCGTACGTGCATATAGCACATATACGAAAGTTACCTTAAAGATTATTTTTAAAAATCTCGCGTTCAACGAATTAAATATTTTGTTGATGTTTTCATAATATTCTCACCTAAATTATGCAAAAGATGACTTTTATCAAAAAATTTAATCAATCGATTTCATTGGTTTGTTAGATATAAAATTGCACATTAAAATAAGAATTCTTCGTTTTATGTGCTTGTGCGGTGAGAAATGTATGAATAAAATGATCGTCAAAATTTCATCAATTTATTTATGAGATGACATATTTATGAAAGATATCTTACTATATTTTTGAACATTGGATTAGTTATGAAAGTCTTAAGACATCTAATATTTCACAAAAAAAGATTTAAAAAGTGATTTCATGTTTTTTATCTTTCTATTCCATCTTTCTCGGTTTCTAAAATATAAATCTCTTTTCTCAATAAAACATCTTATAGAATGTTTAACCCACCAATGAAATTCTTTGTAAATAAAAAAGTACAAACGCAGACACATTTGCTTCAAAAATGGATTCAACGTTGGACTCAAATCTCAGTGCGACAATTTTACTTACAAGCCTCATCAATTTTGGTCAAAACCTCATCACTTTTCACAACAGTAAAACTGATTTTTCATTTGAGGAGCAAAACACGAACAGAATGATTGCACTCAAGACTAACATTTTGTCGAAAACTACGTAAAGGATAAAAGTGTATAAATGTGTAAATGTATGTCAACGGTGAGCTTCAGAATCAAACAGAAGTGATCTCCAACTTTTCGTACATCCGCAGCAATAACAAACCGAAGCGTAATGTACAAATATGTTTTTTTTGTCTCTTCCAAAAGTAATGATTTATAATAGAAAATCAATTAAATTTGAAGCAACCTGTGATATTTGAGAGACGTGAGACTCGCCGACTCTTTTGCAGTTCGCTTTGTATTGTTTCCATGGTTACGCTTAGTTTCGTTTGGCAACGCATCTCTTCAAAGCTTCTCTGTGAATTTTTCGTTCGTTGGCCGCTTTTTAGTGCTTCCTTCTTTTCAAAAATGAAACAATAAAAATAAACGACGAGCAACTGTCGATGATTGTTACCACCGGAGCGTTGTTCCAGGAAAGCTTAAAAAACAATGGAATCTCCGAAATCAATGGATCCTCAAATTGATTCAGACTCGAATCGCAGTTTCGATAATTTTGAAAACCCCAATTTTAGAAAACTTTATGCAACCCTTTCTGTGACTGCTATGATGACCAATAACGGGGATGTAACTAAAGGTTTGTTTGAAGATGGTGAGGAGAAGAAAGATTCCATTGAACTACCTGAAGGTTGGGAGAAGCACGAAGATGATAACGGACCTTACTATTGGCACATCCCAAGGTACGGCATCGCGTTTTCTCTTTGAAAAATGATTAACTCGAGTGGTTTTTAGTGGCACCATTCAAAGACAGAAGCCACATGTTTCACCAACCAAAAGAGACTCAATAATATATTACGAAGAGGACAGCGAATCTAATGCAGATCCTTGCCCCACAGTTGGAGAAGATTCAAGTGAACCACCGACATTTTTAGTTCATTCTTTGGGGTGGACTGAATTTGATGAACGACAGCTAACACCAGAGTTGAGCACGAAAGCGATTCAAAAATGTATACTTGAACTAACAACCAGAGCTGACAATGCTGTAAGATGTTGGGGTAAACATGATACGAAACAGTTAACTGTGAAGATAGAAAATTCAAATTTGAAACTGTTTGATAATACAACAAACAAGTTATTGAATTTACAACCAATATCCGCTATTCGTGTTTGGGGTGTAAATGATAATAATGATTTTGCATATGTCGCTAGAGATCCTCCACCACCCATGGTTAGTTTGTCAGATAATGGAGATGTGTGTGAAACCAGTACACCAGTTATCTCTCCTACTCTGTCACCCACAACGCCACAGATCCTGAAGTGCCATATATTTCACTGCGATACAGAAAATGATCAGCAGGCAGCGCATAAAATAGCCTCGATTTTAAGAGATGAATTAATTCGACTTAAGACACAACAAGAGCTTAAGCGAAGTGAGTGTAGACAAAATTTCCATCCGAGACCTCAAAATTTATACATCGATGAATACAATACTTCTCCTATTTCATCTCCGACAGTAGAATTTCCAACACCGATTGAGGAACCAAGAAAGACGATTGTTGCTAAATATTTGGGGAAATCACGAGTATCGAAACCAGTCGGTGTGAATGTGTTGAATGAAGGGATTAGTAAAGTGATCGATGCAATAAGTCAAATGGAAAAATCTAATTCTCAAACACCGCTTTTAAATCCTTATGTAGTTAACACTGTTTGCTTGGTACACATAAGTCCGTCGACAATAACTGTTGAATCAATGGTAAATGGAGAAATATTCTTGGAAAGCAGAGTTAGATATCTTTCGTTTCTTGGAATTTACAAAGAGAGTGTTAAACTTTGCGGTTTTATTATACAAGTAGATGAAAATGTTTTTGAGTCGCATTGCTTTGAATGCGAACCAAGTTCTGGACAGTTGTGTAAAACAATAGAAGCTGCTTGTAAATTGCGATACCAGAAATGCCTTGATGCACATAAACAAAGATGTAACTCGGCACTTTTAGCTGCCGGGGAGGACAGAGATACTGCTTGTGCTGCTAATAACATTCCAAACATAAAAACGACCATAAAAAATGTATTTTCAAAATTTCTAAAGTGAAAATATCAAGTTTGTTGCAAATTATCTGCTTAAATGAGGATATTGGTTGACGAGTAGTAATCGTCTGTTTTCTCAAACAAATGTGATCACTTCATTCTTCGAGTAGAGAGTGACTGCCAATTTAATGCGTATTGTGTATGACTCTACACAATTTCATTTTTTCTTTTGTTACTAAACTTGTTTAACGCACGCAATAAAATTTTCGTTCCATAAATAACCAGTAATTATGTTTATAAATTATAATATTCGATCGATTGTTGTTTTCAACGTCATTTTGCTTTGATTTAAATAAACAAAATTCGTTTCTCAGCGTCTTTTATTAAACGTAATGAAAATAAACGCATTTTGCGAGCTTCTCAAGAATATTTTTAGTGCCAGTGTTTGTAACACGTTTGCGAATTCAAAAATGTTGACGAAAACACGATGTTTATCTTGAACTGACAACTTTGGTGACAACTTCATTGAGAATAGTATGCATTTGTGTTTTTGTTGACAGCGAAACCAAAAACAACAAACGTTTTCATTGAAAGGTATGAGCGAACCGAGTCCGTCGTTACATGCTTTCATGCAATGAATTCAACAATACATTTTCTGTTGAATACTTTCAAAAGACAAAGAATTTGATATATACGTATTAATGAATAGGTGCCTTTCCGTTTATTGCATTTCATTTGGAATTATTTAGAATCGTAGTTTACGCCACTTTTTGCCGACGCGTTCAATTATGTGCGAATAAAGTGGATAATTTGATGAATTTAATGATTGCTGCTCGCAATTGTCCCTTGGAAATAACAGGAACCATCGATTATCAGGAAACGTGTGTAGCTCGTCGAATACAAACACGCAATGTGCACAATAGGCTTTCATGTCATTTTTCTCCGTTTAAAAGACATTTCAAGCGAATTGTAGAGGCTCGTTTTTAAGGGTACACTTCATTGTAAGTGACAAAATCGTTAGTAGTATACAGCTTTATTTACTCGTTGTTTGGTTTCTTCTTTGCGTCGCAAAAATTGGCCACAAATTGTTTTTCACGAGCAATTCTCACATTCTAGTTCTAATAACACGAAATGTCTTTTTCACAAAAATAATGTCTTTCACGTTTGAAGCACATCTTTTCCTGAAAATAGTGTGTGTACTGAGAGTAGAAAAGCCTTTTTAGAAAAAATCGTCAATGAATTGTAAATTGAAGTGCGTTTTGAGATTGAATGTGCTTATGTAAAGTACTTTGCTATTTTGAACGCACTCAAAACTTTTCAGTGAACTTTGATTCGAAACCAATTTTGTACACAATAGTGTTGAATTTTAAAGATAATCGATTTCGCTGAAATTATGCAATATACACGCACACTGAACGAAAGCATTTCCTTTTCAGCGTATTTTCAATGTACACTTTAAATGTTTTTCTTTAATTAATGGTTTTGTACTAAAAAGTGACATTCACTGCGAAATTAGAACTTCAGATATTTGAAGCCAGCGATTTTCGCTGCCTTTTCTGTCACACTTTCACATTCAATCTGTAAATCAATTTTTTCACCTTCTTCTTTTTCTCATTTTCGTTGAACAGAAAATAACGGTTCCTGTGCTTTATAAAGAATTTTGGTCGTCAGTAAATCGAGAATAAAACGAGTGCTGTAAGTGCGTGCTTTCGGTTAGAAACAGCGATGAATAAAGAAAAGTTTTTAAAAGGTTGAATTTTGAAACCGAAACCGCGAAATGTGTGCGAAAGTAGCGATTGTTGCAACGAATGCGAGCCACACTGTGTTTGCGATTCGATTAATTCGTGAAGCAAAGAAATAGAAGCGATGCAACACACACACACAGCAATGCGCGACATGCTCACAAAACTCGAACAGCGATTGCATAAACTTGGAAACATAAACTCGTCCATTTTATTTGCCATCCGCGATGTTCAGCATTTCAAAGGTTTCTTCGCTTCGCTACTCGTTGCCGTTACTTCCATCAATTATGAATGTGCTTCACTCTCTTCCCTCTGATTGCATAACAACAATGGCTTTCATTTCGCGAATTCTTTTCAAGGTTTGTTGTTAAGTGAAAAAGAAGACGCGAAACGATGACCAAAGCGTACGAATTCAACTGGATTCGATCAGTACCTCAGGATTTGCTGAATGGATGCTACTTCGATGTTTGGGAAGAGGTGAGTGAACAGTGACCGTCGAGCAGACCGACCACTGCAACCGATATGACCGTTGCGTTAGTTTCGCATTGCAATCAATCACTTGTTTGCACCTCTCCTAAAACGAGTCATCTCATCTTTAATTAACAAATACCTTTAATTTGAATACATTTAAAGTGATGTGTGTCTGCTGGCACGAATGGCGATCATTATTCGCTAATTGCGAATTAAAAGCCATATAATTATACGTTTTTAGTTTTCACTATTTAGTTTGTGTATAAAAATGAAATGCAAGTCATTTGAAGCGTTGAATCGGTTAAATGGTTTGAAAAGTAAATCGCGAAATTGCATTTATGTCTTGAATTGATCACTTGTATTTTCGAAGTTCGCTTATTTTGCGAAACATTTGCGAACGACGAAAAAAGAAGCAAACATTTCATTTAAATATTGCTTTTCGTTTCGAATATGAAATAAAAGCCATTTTTGCTTTTCGCAAATACTGCAATTTGAATGTCTAATCAATTATGAATTATGCATTTTTCTTAAAACTGTTCTAAAAATTGCAAATAAGAAATGTTTCTCGCGTATCGACCGGCAATATTTCAATTGCTCGAACATTCGCGATCGCACTTTTATTACATGATGCGTTAACTAAGTAAGCTGTTTGTTTGTATATGTATTCATATTTCATAATTTAATTAAACGGCGATTAATTGGCGCAATAAATAAGCGATTAATGAAACTTTAATGAATGTCTGCGAATTTGTAACGCTTGAAATGAGTGCAAGCAACGATCATTGCTAAACGCCATGTATTATTTGTGTTTCGAATGTTCATTTTTGTTGTTTGCGTTATTTGTCAAAAATAATTGAAAAAAACAAATTTATGAACACTTTTGCAAGCGTTCATTATCTCGTCGCCAATATTTCCGAACATTTCTGTTTTTGACATTTCAATTCGAAGCCAATAGAATTCCGCATTCAAAATCTGCATTGTTCATCTCTTTGTAAGCAAATAATGTTTTTTGTTGCCTTCAATATTCGATGAGATTGTTTTCAATGAAAGATTTGTTGCAGCGTTATTAAAACGAGAGTAATTAATAAAATGTATATTTACAGATAAGATTTTGTAAATGAATGTTGTCTGTGAAACAGAATTAATTGTTCAATGTTTGTTTGCTGATTTAGCCAGATCGCTTTCAGCAATAATT